>JARHVA010006120.1:637500-640000 GCA_037957365.1 Torreya grandis | reverse complement strand
ATCATAATACCTCTCTGAGCTAGTCTCCCATAATGATAAGGCCCACTTCTATGTAAGTATCTCTAAAGTATCACAAATCATTAGAGTAACAATAATTACAAGCCCAAGACTCATGTGGACATCCTTGTGAGTGGTGCCCAACTCTATGGTATGCCCATCTACCACCCACTTGAATGTGTTGGTTAGTCACTTTAAGCTCCTAAGAACATGATGACTAATTCAACATTCAAAGGGATCCTACACATCTACATAATTCCTTTAAAACCTAATGATGTCAAATGCACATGGTCATTAGCTATCATTTTCTCTAATAAATAAGGTAACCACATGACATCAACAAAACATCATAGCCTCCATCGCCTCTACAAAATATCAAAAAAACATAGCATGTATTAATCCTTGATATCAAATAATTAAGAAAATATATTATAACAATTAATAATTAAATGTATTTACACTATAATTAATTAGTCCAACTTGATTTGGTATTTTCTTAACATGTTATACTATATCAGCTACATATTTAGCTATGTCAACCAGGTAGTTAATTGTGTTATCTATTGTTAAACCTTAAATTAAGTCAGCCACTTAAAACTAAATTAACCACTTAACCTAACTATATCATCCATTTGATACATAGTTGGCTAGGTTGTCCTACTACATTGGCCACTTCAAAAAAAATGACCATTTTTTACAATTAAGTCAGCCACCTAAATACATTACTACATCAATCAAAGTATATGCAATCAACCTCTTGTACTTTATCAAACTAAATCATCCCATCTCTACATAGCCATCCACCTATTTCCAAGCTATATCATCCTATTACTACGCAGTCAAACAACTTCCTTAACATATCCATTCTCAACTATATTGTCTTAGCCAGCCTATTTAGTTCACGTGGTGATTTTGTAATTATCTATCATTAATGCCTTGGACATTAATAACCCTTTTTCACACCCTACCCATTAATCATGATATTTACTATACCCTAAAATTTTTTATTGAAAATTATGATACACATATTTTCCCCAACACTTAATTTTTCAAATCTACTTCATTTTTCAATTAAACTAGGTAATAGTTCAAAACTAATTACATTACTTACCTAAATCATGCTACTTGTTGCTTTTATGTGTTTACCCCCTGATGCTCCTTGTTTCCATGCCATAGTCTCTTACATCACTCTCTTAGGTCCCATAAAGCTTTGGGTTTCTCAAAATAGTAAATTTACAAATAAATAATTAAAAATCATATTTATATATCAAATTTACAAATTCTTTAATTGTCAAATATTTACCATGAAATTCCATATTTAGATCATAACTATTCTTCTATAATCTCTTTTTCAAAAATATAAAAAGTTTTGGAATCCTAATAATGTAAATAATTTTTCTATATCTAAATCATATTTTTGCCAAAAATTTGAATTTTATCTTATATTTTGGGTCCACCTAATGTTCTCTATATTGGACACCTATTCCTTCTTCTCATGCTACTTATATTCTACAAAAAAAAGGTAAATGAAGGTATGTATTAATCTAATTATTTATTTTCATTTATTTTTTCACTCTAAACTACAATTTATTAGGCTCAACATTATTTGTTACTATGTTCTTTTCTCGAAGGACCATCCCATGTTGCAACTACATGACACACGATGAGCTTCAAGTGGTGTATATGTATACACCTAATATTTTTAATATTTATTAATTACTAATGTTTTTTCTCTTACAGGAACTCATTGAATCTAAACATATATAAGTGTATGATTTAAAGGGTGCATCGAGAAAAGGGTTTGTAGACCTTTATTTTTTTTCATGATTGTTAACCCCTATACTACTACCTAAAATCACTACAAGCTACTCTTATCCTATTTCATAACCAATATCCACTTTTACACTCCCCTAATCAATTCACCACCTAAAATATCCCTACTTAAGTAAAAACTACTTTTAATCACTTTGTGTACTACAACAACTTGATTGACCTTATTAAGAATTCAACATACATTTTGGAACTCTATCGACCCAAGTTGATGTACTTTGCGGCCTAATGGCTCTATTTCTCACCAAACAAGGCCAACCCAGTGGAACATGTCTACTAAATTCTAAAGAGGGTTTAGGTTCAATCCTTGGATATAAATACCCCCTCAAATTCATTTCTATATAGAAGATCATTCAATTATGCATCATTATAGCTCACAAATATACCTATACTATCAATAAGAGGTTTCTTTTCTTAGGTTTTTGCCTTGGAGAAGTAGCACTTGTCTTGTGAAGGTACTGGATGCATAGGAGAGGTCATGTAGCCTAAAAATGATATATCCTTGTAATCCTTACAAGCCATAATAACCTCTCGTGAAACACCATTGGTCAAGGGAGAGGTTGAGGCATGATGGGTTCACTTAAACAAAGGTAAGTATACTCCTTGCCCTTCATATTTTGATAAGTAGATATATAATTAATGTATTGTATTATATCTCTTATTACTTATATTA
>JARHVA010006120.1:545000-632500 GCA_037957365.1 Torreya grandis | reverse complement strand
ACTATAACATGTATGTGTTACTTTCACATCGCACAAAAAAGTATAAGTTTATATTTATATTATTTATATTTTAAATTTATTTTAATAAATATAATAAATTAGGGCTACTCTTTATCTGATAGATTTGGTCTCATAGTTGCATGCCTTACAATGCGGAGGATAGTTTTATAAAATATAATATATCTGCTACTTAAGCATATTTAGGGTTTTAGTATTAAACCTAGGGATTTTAGGACATAAATTTTATAATTGATGTCCATTTTGGGTAAGCATGTAGATATTTTAAGGTTTTTATGCATTCCAAATTACATTCTAGAATTTATAAGAGTCCTAGGTTTGTCAAAATTAAAGTTCAAAAACCACTCACTTTGAATTCAATCCAAAGTGGTACGATTTGGGTAGCATAGGTCACATTGATGACTTGTACACATAAAATGACCACTTTGAATTAGTTTCACTTGCCCATCATCCCTCCCTCATCCCTAATCTCTTCCTCTTCATCACTTATCATCCATAATCACTCTCTTCTTGTTCCTCATTATGCCTAATCAATCCCTTATTGACCCTCACCATACCCCATCATATCTAATCACTCCCTCATCATCCATAATCACACCCTCATTTACTCTCACTATACCTCATCATTTCCAATCATTATTTCATCATCCCTCATTATCCCTAATAATTCCTTCTTCATACCTAATCATTCCCTCATTCACCCTTACCATCCCTAGTCACTCCCTCATTGTCCCTCACTATCCCTCATCATCCCTCATCATCCCTACTCACTCCCTCCTCATCCCTCCTCACCCATAATCACTCCATCCAATACCTTGATGATGGGTATAGTGGCTTCCCACTTGTGCCTATTTGGTTTTTGTTCTAATTATAAATTTTATTCACTCAAATAAGGCCCAAATAAACTCTTATTTTACTCATCCTATTTCACTCAAATAAGGAACTCAAATATTTTATCTAATTGTTTGGTGATATTTTAAGATCTATATGGAAATCCATGCCTAGACAATGGAGAGAGTGTCTATCCATAGCCCTAATCTAGAATAAATATGTAGGAAAGAGAGAAAATTGTGAGATGAAATTGTATTAGTGGATACATACATACATACATACATACATACATACATACATACATACATACATACATACATACATATATATATATATATATATATATATCTGTGTGTCTGTGTGTGTGTGTGTGTGTGTGTGTGTGTGTGTGTGTGTGTGTGTGTGTATTAGTTTTGGGGCTTCTATAATTCTAAACCTAAAGTTGAGAATACTAATTTATATCTATATAGATAGGGGCAACTAGAAACTAGTTAAGAATTATAATCCCAACCCCTTAGTTGAATTATCATATTATGTATACATCATTGAGAGTTTTTCCATAGTAGAGTGGATTTGAAAATAGATAGGTAGGTAGTCAACAATTTAGTATCTTGTAGAATGTGTTTCCCAACATAGCTCAATCGATACCCAACCTGGTCTATTCTAAACTTGATCTATGAAGTGAATGAATAGTTTATGTAGTAATCCATTATATCAAGAAGGGGATACTTATATATTTAGCATTGACCAATGGGATGTAAAGGCTAAATTAGGGACCTCAATACACTAAGTGTGCCCTAATCTTTAATATAATATATTAAAGGATAGCTTAGGAATACGGGGGGAAACTACATGTATATGGAGGTCACCATTATGAAGTCCCTATCCAAATCTCAAACTTTCCCTAACCAATAAGGTAATGGAAACTTTACCTATTTACTTCATCTATGCTAAGGAGTAAGGCAAGGAAAGATTTCATTCTTGATACCCAACTTTACTTCACCTACTATCATATTAAGGGAAGGGTCCCTTATTATCAAGGGAGTAAGGCATATCTATGTAAGGAAAATAATTATATGACTCATAAAAATAGAAATGTATATGGTCAAATTAAGATCAAAATAAGAAGATCCACAACAATAAATAGTGGAAGATCATAATACTTCAATATTATGACTAAGCCACTTCGAGTGGGTAACCTCCACAATAATGCAATAAAAATAAAATTAACAATATAAGACTAACCACTACTTCTATATATAATCTACTTATCCATGGTTATTCCATAGTAGACTATACTAAGAACATCGAGAAATGAAATAAGCTAATATGAAGGTGTGTAATATATAAGTCAGCCACACATATCCATAGATGCATTATAGATTAAGGACATAGCATGCCCCCCCCTTCAAAACAATGTTTTTCTCAATGTTGAATCAATCTAGGATGTTGTTATAGGAATGATTTGTCCTCCCATGTTGCATCTTCATAATGCAAATTCTTCTATTTAATCAAATATTATTTAATAGCTCTGATCTATAGGTGATTATTACACATGTGAATGATCTTCTCAAGCTCTAAAATGACTCAACCTTCTGCATTTAACTCAGGTAAAAGAGTCTGAGTGAAAAATTTATGTCTAATTACTTTCTTCATGTAAGATACATGGAATACTAGATGTATTCAAGTGGTTGGGGGTAATTCTATCTTGTAATCCACACTACCAAAAATTTTTTAAGATCTAGTAAGGGCCATAATGCTTATGTGATATCTTGTTATCCTTTTTTTGTTGCTTCAAATACATCTGCTTATATGGATACAAATTCATAAATACCCAATCACCTATGTCAAAATGTCACTCATTGTGGTGCTGATATGTTTGTTTCTTGATTTGATTTTGTGTCATTACTAAACTATATCACAAACTAACACCTTGTATTTATGGTGAATGTGTTCCTCAATAGATCAAACCTTAGGATGCACTAGATAAATTGAAGTTATTGATGGAGGGTGATACCCATATAATGCCATAAAAGGATACATCTTATAAGAAGTTTAAAAATAAGTGTTATACCACCATTCATCTTGTGGCATCTAATGAACCCATTTATCCTATTTATCAAAAACAAAACAATGAAGATACGTTTTGAGACATTTGTTGACTAACTCTATTTTTCCATCTAATTGAGGATGATAGGATGAGATATGAGCCAATTGGGTTCCCAAACATGCAAATAATTTAGTTTAAAAATTATGAATAAATATGGGATCTCAGTCACTTGTAATGATATTTAAATTTCATTGCAATTTTTGAACTATATTGAGAAAATTAGAAGCTATTTTACTAACAAGAAATGGCTATGATAAGGAGCAAAAATGAGCGTACTTGGTGATTTGATGCACAACTAACATGATAACAATTTTACCCTTATATCGTTGTAACCCTGTAATGAAATCCATGGAAACCTCTTCCCAATGTTGGCTAGAGTTGGATAAAGGCTTTAAAAGACCTAGATTATTAATGGTTTCACCTTTATTTTGTTAACATATCATGCATTCATCCACATATTTTTGAAAATTTCCTTTGAGTACTTCCCAAAATAAATCTTACTTGATTCTATGATATGCTTTCGAAAATCTTAAGTGACCTCCAAGTGGAGAGGCATGAAGTTCCTGAAGAATTTTATGTTCAAGGAGAGAATTCTTACAAAGGTATAATCTATCTTTATACCATAATGTGCTCCCCTTCCATGTAAATTTTTCAAATTTGTTAGAACCTTGCTAAAGATTTTGAATCAAATCCTTGGTATCACTGTCATTCTCCCATTCTAATCTTGCTTCCTCTAGCCAATCTACCTGCCACATGGTCATGGTGCATAACAATTCCTTAATTGATTCATCCCACTAAGAGAAGGCATCAGCCACTACATTAACTTTTCCTTTATTATACACTATTTAAAAATTATAGCCTAACATTTTAGTCACTCATTTTTAGTTTTCTTCATATTAAAATCATTGTTAAAAAAAATATTTGAGGCTATCATGATTAGTCTTTACATGAAAGTGATGACACATTAGATAAGGTCTCCATTGCTTCACTACATGAAAAATAACCATCATCTCTTTCTCATATATTAGTTTGAGCATATTTTTTCACTTGAATTGGTGAGTTTTAAATTCCAATGGTCTCTCTTCTTGCATGAGTACATACCCCATGTTTTGTGCAATTATAAATAGATCATGTCTATAATCCAATCTTGGATCAGAGAAGATAGAGCATACCTACACTTCTAATTGGGAATACCTTTGCTAAGTGGGACCATGACCAATATGGGTATTTGTTAGACCTAATTAGGGGGTCACTTATAATAATACACTATGCTAACGAGGGTTACAAAGCCTCCATTTCAACACAATCATTCAATAACCCTAAGGGTGTCCTAGGTTTTAATAATTCACCTATGCTAATAACAATAAATTAAATTTAATCTAGTGGTCACCAAAGCTTATGGCACAAAATGGGGGGTTAAAAATTAAAATAAAACTAAATATGCATATAAGACATATACTCATGTCAATGCATACAAAATTCTAATGCATAGAAGAGAAGAAAAACTACATTATCTATCTACTCATACAAAGGAGAAATAAATTTAGGAATACTTACCTTGAAGATGAACCTATCAAGCATCAATATCTCCCTTGTCCAAGTTGTTTCACAATAAATTATTGTGGTAATTAAGGATAACAAAGACAAATTATCTCTAGGCTACACAACCTATCAATGTATCTAATAGACTTTTTCACAAGACAAGATCCATATCTCCAAAGATAGTATAGAACTCTAAGATTTACTTCTCAATTATAATAGTCAATAAGTAGATATTTTTTCATATTTAATTCTTATTCACTTATTTATTATCAAATGGTGGAAAATGAAGTTGTATATATAGTTAGATCTTACCTCATATCCTTCCAAAAATGTTGGATAATAGGTTCAACCTAGTTGACCTAGTACAATTATGGATAATAATTCACTAGGTCATGAGTTAGGTTGGCCAAAGGTCAAAATAGCTCCTAAGTGAAAATAAATTGAAACTATACAAGGTTGACTTAGTTGACCATGTATATCCAATGATAAAAGGGGATTTAGGTAAGGAAAAAGAGGATAAATTATGTAAATTCTTTGGAATGGGTTCAACTAAGAAAAACAAGCTTAGGGTAAATGGTTTTAGGAGACATGTGTGTAGATTAAATGTGGAAAAAGGGACAAAAATATTATGAAGCACCAATGGTCTACCCACCCCTTAAGGCATGCACTTATGGATATTAAGACTAGATGGGTTCTTGTAAGATACAAAGTGTTAGTAATTGATAAAATTTGAAAATATTATGTGTATACATATTCTCCAGTTGAAGTTTATCACATATCACGTGAGTGTAACATCCGATGGTGCTTTGAGAAATAGAACATGATAACACATAAAATTGATGTTAAGTGTAGTAAGTATCAAATAAGATAAATGAAAGTACAAAATTGAAAAACACATACATTTTCTTACCTTAGTGTTGTAGACAAAGAAATATATTTCAAGAGAAATGAAGGCATATAATGTGAAGAACACTAGGCAAACCTATAAAATTTAGTGCAAAAAATAGCCACAAATTGAAATTTTTAGAATATATACATATGATGGTGGAAATTATTCTTTACGTCAACATGAATCTAGAACATTTTACATTTTGAAAAATATATCAATAAAAATAAAGATAGAGGCAAAACAAGGAATCTAAAAGAAAATAATTGAAAGATTTGAATTTGTGAAAAGTGGTTTTAAATAGGGTGAAATGAAAGTCATTTCTTATTCTTGAATTTTGAAGCAGATAAAAAGAGCTCAGAGAGACCAAACGAGCTAGGATGGTGAGGAGATGATAGGATAGGTGAGAGGGATTCCCAAAGGTAGTAATGGGTGTAGGATAGGTAAGTAACTAAGAATCTTAAGCCAGTTTTTTAATATTTTAGTGTTTTAAGTGTATTTTTATAAATTTGTAATTTTAATCATTTATAAATGTCAAAATGAAACCAAATTAGATGTTATGGGTAGGAAAAACTGATTAGAGAAATGGGTTTGAAGGGTTTGGGAAAAGAACTAGCAGAATGCAATTTTTCCATAAAATATAAGGAGTTAGCAGTGAAAAACAAACCAGTCGACCCAATTGGCCCAATAGATTGAAAATTGGCAAAATCCACATTGTCAACCTAGTAGGTATGTGTCAAACCTATATATTTTATAGACCATCGACCTAATATAATTTTGCCAACTGATCTAAGAAATCTAGAATGACAATGCAGTGCTAGAGGGGAAAAATAAGAGGGTTGAATTAAATTTTTAAGTCAATATTGTCAAAAATAGGGAAATTTTGGTCAAACAAGGTTGATAAAAGAACCAAAATAGTAATAAAATTATTGTATGTGGTTAAAAGAGTTTTAGAATGACCCAGAATGACCAATTAAGGGCAGAAAGGAGTGTTAAAATGAATAAATTAAAGCGGTTTATGTTGGTTTTTATTATAATTGTAAAAAGAATGTATTTTGACTATACATGACATAGAGGATCTAATACATTTTATTTTTATTGATTGTAGGGATGATCCAGATTCTAGTGATTGGTAGATGCATCATGGATATCAGATCTACTAGAGTGTCTGATGATAGGAGATAGGGTGAGACTAATCTCTGTAGGCCTAGGTGGTATAGTAGAGATGTACAAGATACCCTTAAGCTTGGATCTATTAGTCATATTCCTAGAATACTAGGAATGATTGACTAACACCTTCAGGTTAGAGGTGGAAGGGGATACGATGGAGGTGGTAATCACCTTAGAAGATATACATGTCATCCTAGGATTATTGATAGTAATGACACCTATTATGACTGGGATACTCGATAGTTATGAAGAGAGGAGAGCCTTAGTAATATGGGTTACAGGCTCAAAGATGATATATTCAGGCTGAAGAGTGAGTATGTTTGGCATGTATACCTCATAGGTTTTAGATATCTAAAAGTTTGTGTTAGGACTTGTCATAGCATGAGTTTTATGCCACAAGTTAGATGGTAAGGTACCATTGTTCGTGATAGCCTTGAGTCAGATGATTATAGAGGAGAGAGAACTATATGATCTTGGGTTTACCATCTGGTTCCATCTTGTACATGACATGTATGGAGTGTTGGTAAGAGGGTATAAATCTATTAGACTTATCAAATTATTGATGACATGGATCTATGATAGGTTTCTCATGTATTAGCCAGCTGGGTTGTTCCATATGGTCGATGATAGGTCACCTCAAGTACTAAGATGTAGATAGGACTAGGTAACATGGGTTATTCCTACATGTCATTTCTATGGATAGTGAGATGGATAGACATAATTTGGTAACCTTATGGGCACATTATACTACATGGCCTAGTTAGGATAATTGCACTAGTTTTAACATAAATGGAGGTGATAGGACATTATACCTAGTGGTTGGATCCACATCTGATGGCACAAGTACTAGAGACTATGTGCTTGCCTCACCTAGTGGAACTAATAATGGTGCCTATGTTTTATGGCCCAACATGTTAGAAAGATGTGAGAGAGAGGAGGACTAGGGCCACCAGTGGTGAGGTTGATGCTTAGGCAACATTGTGAGAAACCATGGACTGGTCAAGCATGATAGGAAATAAATCAAGAGGATACAGATGCAAAGGTAGGAGAACTAGACATACCATCACCATCTCCCTAATAATATGAGTAGTGACCACCAAGGATAGGGTGTTGATGGAGGTAGTAGGAGTAAGAGAGAATAGAGACTATGGATGTCTTAAAGGACCTAGCAGGTCAGCCAGAGTAGAGGTGAACCATAGAGATACCACTTAGGCATATCCTAAGATGTGTACTAGTGGCATCTCTAGGATCTGTGTTTAGGAGGCAACTAATAGAGGAGGTTCTCAAAGGCCACACAAATGGGGAGATTATGCTTGGAGGTCATGCAGATGGTGAGACCATAGTTTATTATACATAGATACGTAATAAGAGATGATTAAAATGTTTCTTAAGTTTATTTTGAAATATATTAAGGATATATTTTGAGATATAATAGTGATCTAATACCTATCTATTTTTGTTTTTGTAAGTGTAGCAAAGGATGAGGAGATTAGATGGGGTCCCTTGTGAGGGACACACTCCATGATGTCCTTGATGAGGTACTGATGCCATATGATCCCACTACAATAGAGGACCCCAAGGTACCATCTACCTTAGCTCAAGTGAGTTGGTTTCAACTATCTAGAGAGGCAACGAGATAGAAAAAAGCATACAGAGAGAGGGTAAAACCACCAATAGAGATGAATGTAGGTGAGACACAGTCATGGTAGGACCTAGATGAGGATAGGGCTACACATCTACCTACAATGACATAGATGATATAAGCACATGCTTAGGATAGAGTGATATACGATTAGGAGAGAGTGATATATCTAGTGACATTAGCCTATTGGGCATAGGTGCAAGCTTAGGTAGCTCATCTATAGGGGTAGGTATCAGGATTGATATCTTGAATAGCCTCATTATAGCATTCTATTTAGAGGGTTCATACTGAGGCATCATGGTTAGGCCATGAGAGAGGTAGGATGGGGCCCATCCATAGAGTTGGAGCATTGTATATGGTTGTATTATTGTATTATATATATATATATATAATTTTAGCATTTTGGATATTGGTTGTATGTGTTATCATTATGGGTGTGACTATTGATGCTTTAGATATATTTATTTCTAGCACATGTATTTATATGTTTGTTTTATGTGATATAGTAAATATATGAGGTGTGGTTTATTTTACAGCATTATGTAGAACACATGCATGGTTAATAAGAAATAGGAAAAAAGGACTTGGTAAAATACAATCAATCAAATAAAATTTACTACACACTATTTGAAGTTGGTAAATGTGTAACAACAAGAAAATGACTAAGTATAAAGAACCAAAAAGGTGGTAAAAAGGATAGTAAAAAGGAATTTGTTTTAAACCAAAAAAAATTGGCACCAAATTAAAACAAGTAAAAACACACTAAATCACATTGAGAAGTATGAAAATAATGTAATAAAATGGAAGTCATGTAAATAGACAAATGGTATAAAAAAATCAATTAAATTATTCAGTAATACTATATCATGTTGGGAAGTATAAGAGTAAAAAAAAATTGACGAAAATTAATCTTAGATTTATCACACTAATTCTAGGAAATATGAAAAATTCAAGAAATGGTTGTATTTTACATGCACTCAAAAAATAGGAAAATAAGAGTGAAAGATAAATGAAGTAAGCATAAAACATACTAAATCAACATGGGAAGCATGTCAAATGACATGTAATTTCATAATCAATCACATATTATCTCATATTTGATGTGTGTAATTTTGATTATGACTTGGATTATTTGAAAAATTTGTGAGGAGAAGCAGGTCCTATCCATGGTCTTATATTGTAAATCATAAAGAAAATAGCACTAAGGTGGAATAAATGTGAAAATTAGGTAAATAAAGGATGTGGGTAATAGGAAGGTATAATGTGGTAATTTGTGAGAATGGCTAGGTCCTATCCATGGGTGTAAAAAGAATATTATAGGCATCTTATAAGAATACCTTAGAAGATAGGAGGCATACTAAGGACATGAGAAGACACTAAGTGACTAATAACCATCAATGTACAAAAGAAACATGTTCACTATAGACACTAAGTTGCGTAGACAAATAAGTATGCTACTAAGATCAACTCATGAAGGTAGATTGGTACATGTAGTCATATAAATTTTCAAAATTGGTAGCTTGAGTGTGGCTTGTGACACCTAACCCATAGGTCTCTCTTGCATGCTCTCATTACCCTTCTAGATACATTTTTGCTTATTCTCAGTCATCTCGAGCTCTCTAAATAGTCATTCCACCTTAGCCAAATAACATTTCCCAAGACAATCTTATCCCCCTAGATCTCACACCTATAGGACAAGAGCTCTGAACTTGGACTATAGAATTTGACCCTAGGGTGTCCTATTTTGGCATTCACGTCCAATTTTATTTTGAACTTTAATAGTTAGTTCTTTCTAGTTCATATCCTTCATCTTGTTAGCCTAGTATGAATACATTTGACCCATGACCAATAGATCTCTATAAAAGCCCATTAAAATTTCATTTATAAGGGGGTTGGAAAATTTTACAAAGCAAGCAAGAATACAAGCAAAAATACTTAGGTAAATTTACCTATTCACTTCATACATCCATCTAATATAGCTACAAGCATATCCAAATCATCACACCAGTCCCTAACCACCTCAAACACACCTAGTTTAGCATTTTTGTATTTGCATTATAATATTTCACAGAGCACATTAAGTGGGAGAACTACATATGGTTTGATCCCTCTTAGGATTATTGGTATGTAGGTAGTGTGCCCACATAAGGGGTGTGGATACATGTTTAGTGCATCTTACACACACCAACCCCCTCCCCCTTATTTCTCAAGTTTTATCAAAGCATAATCAAGTCTAGGGTTTGAAGATTGAATCAGTTATATAAGGAGTTCTGTAGACTTTTAGCAACCAAGATTTCATAGGTAGGCTCACACAGGGACAATGAATAAAACCTAAAAAATTTAGGTCTCTATGAGTAGTTTGGAGAATAGCAACAGAAGAGGATAATAGCATTAGAATCTAGGGTGTCCTATTTTGATGGTGCTATACTTTCACAAAATGATATCCAAATCCTAATTTGCAACACTGTCCTAGTTCTACACAGCCAATATCAAACCCTATAATAACCATTTCAATTCATTTTAAGCTAAGTCTTATTTTCTCCATATTTATTATTATTTATAGAAAGGATAAAAATACGAATAAATTATTGCAATATTATTTGATGATTTATTATTCTAGACCCTTAACTAAATTAGGAATAAGACTCCAATATTCTAAAATTATTAAATCAATATAGAAAAAATAAAATGGACCTACCTTCCCATAATATGTTCCCTATTCCTCAAGACCCCTTATAAAGCTGTCAGTTTACTATGAAGATTAGGTACTTGCATGAGAAAGTAGGTAGCAATAAAATATTTTTTATTGTCATTTTCTAATCTACTAGCCTATCGCACCCCAATGGACCTCAGCTCTATCATGAAGCCAACTATGGACTTTTATCTTTGAATATAAGAAGGAGATGTGCTTTGAATCATGTCTTTAAGTGTGATTTGAATTTTAAGAATATTTTTGCCTTTTGTATCATTTCCTTTTGTTTAAATGATTTGGATTTTAAATTTTATTATGGATTTTATGATTCCTTCTCCATACAGACTTGGAATGACCAATCATGAGAGATATAGTCATACACATGAATGAGCTATAGGCTTAGGCTAAAGGAAGCTAAGTAACTAAAGACAAGACTGACTAGGACATTAGGCTTAACAATAAACCATCATGTGATCTCAAGTCTCAACCATGTATATGCTTAGTTTGTAAAAAAGGGGAAGAAAGGGAATAATAAGATTCAAAGTAGACTGGTATAAGTAAATTATAATGAGATGAATTATTTTCTAACTTATTGCATGGTAATAGGAAAGGACTAAAGGGAACCAGGTTTGTATAACAAAGTCATAATGACAATTAGCCATTGAAACATAGAGATAAGAAAGAAAACAATAATAAAAAGACAAGAAAGGAATATGAAAGAAAGGAAGAAGGAAAAAGATATTAATGATAAATAAATACATCTAAAATATAAATGATAGTATGAGAAGTATAGAATGTAAAAGTAGAATCACCATGTAAGATAAATAAGAATTTGACATAGTATCAAATGATATAATAGATAGATAAAAATAAAATTGGATCCTATGTCCAATCCAAATTTAAATGTAAAATCACCATGTATGTGCTCATAAATATTGATAAATATACCCACACACATTATCCAAAACATCAAATAGATATCTATGAAGCTGGATACAAACTATTGCTAATGTCTTGTCTATCTTGAGTGAGAACTGGGAAAATACCTATAATCTAATCTCCTCCAAAGAAAAATTATGAATGTTCGATGGATCATGCTAAGGAGGTAAATTAGGTAAGGGGTGTTTATGAGAATGAATGGGAGTTAGCTCTAAGATAAATGTAGGAATCATAGGTGGAGAAGGGTCCATAGGTGAGGGAAGATCCATAGATGAAGGAAGATCTATGGGTGAAGGAGTCATAAGTGGAGGCACAAAAGGTGATGAAGGGACCATAAAATGGGTTCGAACCATGGTATAAGAAGGAGGATCCTTCTTATGGACATGACCTATGGGAAGAATGATAGTCTAATAATAGATGTAAGGTGATCCTTAAGGTGTTGTTTAAGAATACAACAACAATCAGTGTGATGGGTGCCATAGACAATACACCTCACCATACTTAGGTATATATTCAATTAGAACCTATGAGGGAGGCATGGTTTTTTATAAGAACTAAGTGGAAGAAGGATGCAAAGTATCAAGATATTGTCATAGCTTATGATAATGGGTGGATGAATGATAATCTATTCTATAAAAGTAGTAGATACGCTTATGAGTGGTCTTCATAGAATCACTCATCGAAGGAGGTGTAATAGGAATGAAAAGAGTTGGATAAGATTTATTGGCCCCATTTTGTGGGAAATGGAGTCACCATAGGCAAAGGAAGCAAACCATCACCAAGGGAGGGTGGTAGTGGGGAATGAATGAAACTAGGATCAATGGAAGTAGTAATGGGAGTGAAAGTACGGGTAGGATCAACAACAATAGAAATAAGAGCATGCTCAACTATAGTGAGAGAAATAATGATCTCAACTATAGAAAGAAAAAGAATGGGTTCCAAATTAGGTTCCACTATGGGAGGGGCAAGATCTATAGAAGGCTTAAGAAGGGTCACACTCATCTCAAGGGTAAACAAGTTATGATGGTTAGGGTACCTATCAAAGCAGTAAGTTCCAGTCATAATACAATCTATTATCGTACTCTAATGAGGCTCCTCAAAAACTAGAGGTGTCATCACCATCTCTACCCTACGATAAAGAGGGAAAATACTAAGATTATAAACTATAAATGAGGGAAGATGGGAAGATTTATAAAAATAATCAAACAAAGATGAACAATAATGAACAATCTTGACATTATGGGCCTTAACAAGACCACCAAAGAATGGATCATCTAAGAAATAACCATCATCATAATCTAGTGTGTGAAGCTTAATGATGCAATTAGATGTTACCTTCTCATCTGATAAATTTTGGTCAATATAATGTTGGGTCTTTTTAGAAATAACATGAATATCATCACAAAGTGTTTTGTGTGAATAAGGCTATAAAGAGGTAGGAAGATGAGAGATGAGATGAGGTGAGAGATCAATTTTTTTAATTTTTAAGATAATCTCACTAGGCTCATCATCATCAAAATATAAGAGGTTATGAGGGATGTTTCCAATGAGTGTAGGATGCCCTTTGTAACATTGAGTTGAATTGATGGGTAAATTAAAGCAATGAGACTCATGAAATTGAATACTTGGCAAAGGTTCAAGAGTAAGAATTTTGAAGACACCATAGTCTTGGAATTTTTCAAAATTCCAAGCATTATTATTACCATGAATCCTATAAATGGCTCCATTTTGAGGGAATTTAACACATTGGTAGGTAGAAGAAGTAACTGATATCATATAGTGAATCCATGACCTACCAAGCAAGAGGTTATAAAAGAGTGGAAAATTAAATATCATCACCTTCACATAGACAGTGACAGGTGGGATTATAATGGGAAGACACATACAATGGAATGGAAGCATATATCTTATATCATATCATTGACATGTGATGAATGTGGAATTGAGATTGCATTCTGAATATCCAAGGGTCTTAATGAAATTAAGAGAGGCAACACAACTGTTCAAAACCTCATCAATCAATGCATGTTTCACTTGGATATCACTTATTTAGACACTAATGAATAAAGGAAGATCATCCATGTCAATAAAAATCTCATCAAGAATCATAGAGGTTATAGTAAATTTTAAAGAAAGAGAGGTGTCCATTGTTTCATCAACATGGATAGACATATCTTAACATTGTTTTAATATGTTATCCTCAAATCTAGATAAAGATGCTTCACATCCTGTAAGGGAGGATGAGGGATGTTCATTTTGAATAATAGTTACATAATATGGTTTATATGATGTGAAGAAGACCTCACAAGATTAGGGAATGTAATTTGGGATGGGATATTAGTGAGCTCCATAATGGGATCCCACTCATCATAACCCATAAGAAGGTTGTTATATATAGGTACAAAGTGATTAGAAGGCCTTTGAAAGGAGGAGCCAAAGTGCATTGGAATTTTTTGTTGATAATAAGGAGAAGGTTTAAAACAAGTTTATAAATTATGTTGAGAAGATGAAATAGTTGGTTCAAGTTAATTTTGATAATTGGTAAAAGAAGTGTAACTAGAATATTTATTATCATTAGTGTTAGAAGATGGATGAATGGCAGAAATAGAATGGGAAGTGTTATCTAAGGGAATATTAGGAATCAAACCATCAAAGGTTATAAATTTATCTTGACCCAACTCATTCAAATGAGTTGGAGAATAATCTTGGATAACACGATATGTTTGACATAATAGAGGAGTGTAGATAGGTTGATTTTCAATAAAGGCAACCACCCTTCACATATTAGTCATGTTAACCACATTTTCTTTGGAAGTGGGGTCAACAAGACTTTCTACATTATTGGTGGAAGGGGTGGGCTTATCTTAGGTGTCTTGATTAGGTTAGTGATTAGGAAGAGGGTATTTGTAGATACTGAAATGATCATTAGCTTGATTTAAAGCTTGAGATTCAGTATGTGATTCATAAGCCTTAAAAGTAGTGTCATAAGCTTATTGACACTTTTGGATGATATAATCATGATCAAAATTAGGACCAAGAAGAAAATTCATAGCTAAATTATGGATATGCCCATATGTCTCATGATAATGACCCCAATTAGTGTGAAACCAACAAAACTTGTTAGGATCATACCATGATTTCATAGGACAAGTAGGGTCAAGTTCTCATGGAAGAGACCTAAGTAGACACTTGAGTAATTCAGCTAAGGATAGAGGTTTTTGAACATTAATATTATTTGGTGAAGGTAAATAAGGATTGGTATATTGTTGAAAAGGGGGAGCTAGTTCTAAAGATTGGTTAGGAATGACAACTTGAATAGTGTGAATGGTGTCATAAGAGTCCATGACACCATCATTGGTAGCATTATGTTTTTTGTTCTTAATTAAAATATAAGGACCCACAAAAGGTTGGGGTGGCTCAAATTTATGCATAAGAAAATCTTGACATTTAGCTTGGTCAATAGCCTCCTCCAAAGTATGTGGGGAGAGAGAGAGAGAGTATGGACTCAATATTATAACTTGGGAAAAAGAGAATTACTAAAGAGATGGAAAAGGTTATCATAGACCATGTTATGTTCACACTTATTTGACAATGTTTTCCATCTTTTAACAAAATCTTAAGTAGTTTCATTTTCGAGTTGTTTATAATTTATGAATTGGGCCAAAGTGTTTTCAAGAAGATCACTAGTTTGGAATTCTTGAATTAAAGCATCCACTAAATCCTCCAAATTGGTAATGGAATGAGTTATAAGATGATTATACCAATCTAAATCATGACTCATGAGGGTTTTGGCTAAGAGTTTGGTAATAGCAAAGGTGTTCAATTTGAGCCAATCTTTATAAAGATTTCCAAATGTTTTAAGATGAAGGGTAGGATCAATTGATCTATTATAAGAAATTGTAGGGGTGATATCTCATATATCAATATTAGCAATTTGAGTGGTAAGAGACTCATTTTGAATATGTTTAATGGTTTTGTTGACCAAAAGAGGTTGAGGAATGAGATTGCCTTGGGAATCTTGAAGAGGAGGAGGGGGAACATTTTGGTTACACATGCCCCAAGTCATTGGTTAAGGATGATTTTGAAGATGCATAAGGTGATTTTTCATTCTCATCATTTGATTTGTGTTATGATCTTGAAAGTTATTCATTTAATTAAGTGTTTGTAATAAAATTTGGTGGGTTTGATCAACATTATTAAAAGTATTTGAAGCATTAGAATTGGTATGAGTGGCTTGGGTACCACTATTGGTATTGATAGGGGATTGAGAAGAACCATGAGAATGAGAAGAACTAGTGGATAGTTTTTCTTGTGAAGCAAAAGATGGACTAGTAAATGGATGAGAAGAGAAAGCACTAGAAACATGATTACCTTGGGTAGAAAATGATGCACTAGTAGAAGGATTAAATATAATAGATCTCATAAGAGGCCCACTAGATGTAGAACCTACCATGTTAATAGAGATAGTAGGCATGGAGGTAGAAAAAGTTAGAGAAGAAGAGGCCATGCTATAATAAGGGGTCATAATCGAGGGAAGAGGTTGAGAATAAAAGAATGTGGTACCTCCAAATCCATTTGAGAATGTGGGAATAGGTGAATGAGGCTCTTTGAATTGACCACTAATAATAAGGTGGTAAGTGGTAAAAGTATATTTTCATCTATGTTGAGGAAATTCAGAGATAAAGAAGAGAATTTTGGGGGTCTACTTTAATTCAAGTTGGTTTCCTAGGGAGAAAAGAGGATTACATTATGAAGATGTATGACAAAGGGTCCCATAGTTCATTATGCAAGTAGCTATGTGGACATTAATATATTATTAGAGAGGATACCTACTCTACATATGGGGGACCCTATGAGGGTTGGTAAAACTCATCATGTTTGTCTAATTCAACTCAATGTTGTCTTCAAATAGAAAATTCATGATGAAGGAAAAATACTAAAATCAAGTAAGAGAAATAAAAAATAAAGGAAATAAGAAGTGGCATAAATAGTATAGGGTTGACTGGGTCAACCTATCATAAAAAATAAGGTTTAAAAATAGTATAAGGTTAACTGCGTTGATCTAGTAAAGCAGATAGAGGCTGAAAAAGTGTATAGGGTTGACTAGGTTGACCTAGTACAACAATCAGAGAAAATAAAAAATCCTAAAATAGACTGTGTCAACTAAAATGAATGTGTAATGAGAATAATTTTGTAAGTACTTTGAAAAGTAAGAATTGAATGGAAACAAATAATCAATTGGATCAATGAGGTTGATCTAATTGAGGCACACAACACAAATTCTTGCACCAACATTGGCTAATGTATTTTTTTATAGTACAAAATATAATTGAGAAAAGAGAAAGAAATAAACTTGGAAAGTAAAATTTAAATTATTTGGCCAACCTAAATGTTATTATATTATTATAATATAGTTTTAATTGTGATGGAAAGTTGGTTATAAGCAAGGAATTAAAAATCAATCTAAGGATAGTTTCAACATGTTTGGGTTAAATGGGATCTATATTGACAATGGTACATGCTTGGCATTAGGGCCTACCCCCCTCACTTCACACACTAAAGTGATAAGGGTGTTGGGTGATTAGACAAAATATACCATTAACCACATGTTTATCATATTTATACTTATCTAAAAAACCAGTTCAGCTTCCCCCTTGGTGATGAAATCCAAATGGGTTGGCCTTGGGTAGATAATAGTTAAAGTGCTTATTAATATTTTATGATTTGGTCATGTGTGCATAAAATAAAAAATAATGAAAAAAATGGTAAATTAAAAACCACCTAATTAGACTATGTATATATTATAATCATGCAAGGAACAAAAAATTCAAAGTGTGAGTTAATTACAAGCATATAGGGGTTTAATTCCAACTTTAAAACAAGGTATAGAGTCGATGTAGTTGACAGTGTATGCATAAAATACATAATAGGGTTAAAAGTGTCTCTTTTATACTGCGAAATCAAGGTCTGAGAATGAATAGGGTTGATGGAATTGACCTAGTTATCTAGATAGCACATAAAATATACAACTGGGTCGATTGGGTTGATCCAGTTGATTGTACAAGGGAAATTTTAAAGACTACAAACTGTGAAAAGAAAGACTGTAAAGAAAGAGAGAAAGGATAGAAAGGAACCTTGGTGATTTTAAAGATGTATAGAAGTGATATTATTGTCAAATAACCTTGATAAATTTTTGCAAATCTTACTAATAGGGTCAACTGGGTCAATCTAACTTTGTAGAAGCCTATTGCTGAGTGCCTGAACTATACAAGGTTGATTGGGTCGACCTACTATGCTAAACATATGCCTAAAAATATACAAGGTTGACTAGGGTGATCTATTATATTGAACATGATGTTTAAAAATTTAGAAAACTATATTGGGTTGACTGAGTTGATCTAATAACATGTACTTGAAAACTTGCACAAATAAATTAGAATGGGGTTGATGTAGTCAACCCAGTGTGGAAAATATATGATAAAAATAATGATACAAGAATGAAATAAGTGAATAAATCCTTTAAGGGTTAGATTCACATTGGGTTAAACAAAATTTATGCAATTATAAATTCATCATGTCTATAAATCAATCTTATCTTAGATAAGATAGAGCATACCTACACTTATGATTGGGAATACATTGGTTAAGCTAGATCATGACCAATATGAGGATTTGCTAGAACTAGTTAGGGGGTCACTTATCGCTATACACTATGCTAAGGAGGGTTCCAAAGACTCTAGTATAACACAATCATGTAATAACCCTAAGGGGGTCCTAGGTTTTAATATTTCACCTATGCTAATAACAAGAAAGTAAATATAATATAGTGCTCACCAAATCTTGTGGCACAAAGTGGGGGGTTAGAAACAAAACAAAAACTAAACATAGATCAAAGATATATACTCACCTCAATGTATATGTAATTATAATACATGGAAGAGAATCACAACTAAATTATCTATCTAATCTTACAAAGGAGCTTGAAGATGAACCCTTCGAGCCTCAATCTCTCCCTTGGCCAATGTGCTTTGCCAGAAATTATTATGGTATGTAAGAATAAAAAAGACAAATCAGCTCTAAGCTACACAACCTATCAATACATCCAAAACATTTCTCCACAAGACAAGATCCATATCTCTAAAGAAAGTATGGAACCTTAAGATTTACTTCTCAAGTAAAATGGTCAATAGGTAGATGTTCATTTGCACTTATTTCCTATTCATTTATTTATTATCAAATGGTGGTAAATGAGCTTGTATATATAGGTGGATCTTACCCTAAATCCTTCCAAAAATGTCAATCAATATGGTCAGCCCAGTTGACCTAGTAAAATTCTCAATAATAATTCACTACGTCATGAGCTAGATCAGCGAAAGGTCAAAATAGCTCCTAAGTGAAAATAACCCAAAACTGTATAGGTTGACTTAGTCGACCCTATATATCCAACTAATAAAATGGGATTTAGGTAAGGAAAAAGAGGATAAAGTGTGTAAAATTTTTGGAATGGGTTCAACTAAGAAGATAAAGCTTATGGTAAATGGTTTTAGGATACAAGTGTGTAGATAAAATATGGAAAAAGGGACAACAATTTTATGAAGCACCAATGGTCTACCCACCCCTTTCTTGGTGCACCCCTTAAGACATATATTTAGAGAGATCGAAACTCAAAGGTTTATTGTAAGATACAAAGTGTTAGTTATTAATAAAATTTTAAAATACTATGTATATACATATGCCCCACTTCAAGATTATCACATTTCATGTGAATGTAACACGAGATGGTGCTTCAAGAAATAAAACATGATAACACATAATGTTGATATTAAGTAAAGTGCAGTAAGTAGTAAATAAGATAAATGAAAGAACATAATTTAAAAACATATACCTTTACTTACCTTAGTATTTTAGATAAATAAATAGGTTGCAAGAGAAATTAAGGCATCCAATGCGAAGAACACTAGGCGAATATGTAAAAGTTAATGAAAAAAATAGCAAAAAATTAAAAAAATTGGAATATAGGCATGTGATAGTGTAAAATATTCTCTATGTCAGCATAAATCTAGAACATTTTATGGTTTGAAAAATGGATGAGTAAAAAAAAGATAGAGGCAAAACAAGGAATATGTAGGAAAATAATTAAAATATTTAAATTTGTGAAAAGTGGTTTTAAATAGGGTGAAATGAAAGACATTTGTTATTTTTTACTTGTGATGGAGAGAAAAAGAGATCTAAGCAACCAAACAAGATAGGATGGTGAGGAAATGATAGGCTAGGTGATACGGATTCCCAGAGGCAATAATGGGTGTAGGACAAGTAAGCAACTAAGAACCTTAATCTAGTTTTTCAAAATTTTAGTGTTTTAAGTACATTTTTAGAAATTTGTAATTTTAAGCATTTCTAGATGTCTAAATGAAACCAAATTAGATGTTGTGGGTAGGAAAACCTGATTAGAAAAATGGGTTTGAAGGGGTTGGGAAAAGAATTAGCAAAAGATAATTTTTATGCAAAATGTAAGGGGTCAGCAGTGAAAAACAACTAGGTCAACCCAGTCAACCTAGTAGGCTAAAAATTGGTAAAATCCACACTACCGACCTAGTAAGTATGTACCAACCCTATACATTTTGTACACTATCAACCTAGTATAGTTTTGTCAACAAATCTAAAAACTCTAGAATGACAATGTAGTACTAGGGGGAAATAAGAGAGTTGACTTAGATTTTTAGTCAACCATGTCAAAAATAGGGAAATCTTGGTCAAACTACATTGACCAAAGAACCAAAATAGTATGGAAAGGCATGAAAGTGGCCAAAAGATTGCTAGAATGACCTAGAATAACCAATTGAGGGTAAAAAGTGGAAAGTAAGCTAAAAATAGGATAAAATGAACAAATTAAAGTGGTTTAGGCTTATTTTTTATTAAAAATGTAAAAAGAATGTGTTTTGACTATACATGACATGGAGGATCTAATGCATCTTTTGTTGTTTCCTAATTTTAGGGATGACCAAGATTCTAGTGATTAGTAGATGCATCATGGCTACCAGATCTACTAGAGTGTCTGACGATAAGAGATAGGGTGAGATTGATCTTTGTAGACATATGTGGCATAACAAAGATGTGCAAGATACTCTTGAGCTCAGATCTATTAGTCATGTTCCTAGGATGCTATAAATGAATAACTAACACCTTTAGGTAGGAGGTAGTGGCAAATACGATAAAGGTATTTATCACCCTTGAAGATGTACATGTCATCCTAGTATTACAAATGGTAGGGACACCTGTTACAACTAGGATACTAGATAGTGATGAGGAGATGAGACCCTTTACTATACGGGTTATAAGCTTAGAGATTATATACTCAGGTTAGAAAGTGAGTATGTTTGACATGTATACCTCACAGGTTCTGGATATCTAGAAGGCTATGATAGGATTTGTGATAACACGAGTGTTGTGCCAAAAGTAAGATGATAAGGAACCACTATTCATGATAGCCTTGAGCCAGATGATACTAGAGGAGAGAGTAATAAATGATCTAGGGTTTGTCATCTAGGTTTAGATTATACATAACATGTATGGAGTGCTTGTCAAAATTCATAAGTCTATTGGACCGATCATATTATTGTTGGTATGGATCTATAAGAGGTTTCCCATACATCATCCAGTTGGGTTTCCCCATGCAGTCGATGATAGGTCACCTTGAGTACTTATATGGAGATAGGACCAAGTAGCATGGGTCATGCCCTACATGTTAGTATTGTGAATAGTAAGAGGGATAGACATAGTGTGGTATCCTTATGGGCACATTATGACCACATGGCCTAGTTGGGACACAATTTCATTAGTTTTATCATAGTTGGAGGTGACAGGACATTATACCTATTGGATGGAGCCACATCCAATGGCATGAGTACCAGGGTAGATGGGCTTGCCTCACCTAGTGATGCCAATAGTGGTGCCCATGTTTTGGGACCAGCATGTTAAAGATCTATAAAGGAAAGGAGGACTAAGGCCACTAGTGCCAAAATTAATGTTTAAGCCACATAATAAGTGACCATAGACTAGTCAAACATGATAGGTAATGGATTGAGAGGAGATGGGTGCAGAGGTAAGAGTACCAAAGTACCACCACCAGTTCCAGAGTAGGATGAATAGTGACCACCAAGGATATGACACTGATGGAGGTAGTAGGATAAGGAGAGAACAAATATATTGTATGTCTTATAGGACCCAATAGGTGGGTTAGAGTAGAGGTGGACCATAGAGAAACCACTTAGGTGTAGCCTGAGATAGGTATGAGTGGCATCTCCAGATTTTGTGTTTAGGAGGTGATTGACATAAGAGGTTCTCGAAGGTTGCATAGATGGGGAGATTGTACTCAGAGGTCATGAAAATGGAGAGACCATAGTGGAAAATACATAAAGAGGTAAAAAAAAATTATTAAAATGTTGTTTAAGTTTATTTTGAAATATACTAGAGATAAATAGATTTTGAGATATAATAGTGATCTAGTATCTATCTAGTTTGTTTTTGTAGGTGTAGTAGAGGATGAGGAGATCAGATAGGGGTCCCTTGTGAGGGGATCACTCCAGTATGTCCTAGATGAGGAAATGATGCCATATGAACTTGCTACATTAGAGGACCCTAGGGTACCATCTACCCCTGCTCAGGTGATTTAGTTTAGACTAGCTAGAGAGGAAGCAAGATATGAGAATACATAAAGAGGTTACATCTACTAGTAGAGCTACATGTAGGAAATACATGAGAATAATAGGCTCTAGCTGAGGAGAGGTTTTTACATCTAACTATAGTGACATAGATGATGCAAGTACATGCTCAGGATAGAGCAATACATTAGCAGGAAAGAGTGACATATTTGGCAACCCTAGCCCAATCGGCACAAGTACAGGATTAGGTAGCTTATCTATAGGGGTAGGTCTTGGGATTGAGATCTCAAATGTCCTCATTATAGTGTTCTATTCAGATGGGTCAGACTAAAGCATGTATAGGAAACGTGGCTAGGCCATGAGATAGGTAGGATGGGGCCTAGCCATAGATCTAAAACATTATATATATTTGTATTGTAGTATTAAAACTCATGATATATATATGTATTATTTTCAAATTTTGGATATTAATTGTATAAGTTATCATTTTCAAACAAAATTCACACATTCGATATACAAGTGGGATTTTCCTCCCACTATATCCATTAATGGCTAATTCATAATAAGAACTTGACCATGTCATCCTCAACAGTATAGACCTAGTTTTAAATACCATATTTTTTTTTTCCAAATATGAGAAATATTCTTGGAATCATGGGCAAACCCTATAACCCAAAAGAGGCAAGGGTAGAATACTCTATCATCCACTCTGGTAAGATAAGTTTTGATTTGGTTTCCTCTATACACCATGATCAAAATTGATAAATAATGAAAAATATCCCCCACATATCTGGTCTTCTACAATATTTTTTCCCATCCTTTGTAGATCCTATGTGTAGAAAATGACCATATAAAATGACTCAAAAGGACCACTACCCATGAATAGGGTTCCTCATTCTCATATCAGACTTCATAAAGAATTGTGAAGAGTCTTCAATCTTCCTCATTAACCTTTAAACCCAAAAATTTTATACCGACTCGTAGTTCCAATCTGTTTAGATCTACTGTAGTGATGGGCCCTGTAACCTTCATGTCTTTGTTAGAAAAACCCATTGGTGATTTGGTTTTCCCACTCAAAATTAAATTCAAAATGTTGAAGGTCTTCCATTCCTTCCACTCCCAAAACATTTCTAGGACCAGGCTCTCCTCACAAAAACCACATGTAGATTCACTCCCTTCTTGAGCAGGGGCTCTTGAAAAAACCAAACATGTGTTGTGAGTAACTTTTGCTTTGATTTTCTTTTTTGAATTACACCTAGGATCTTCCTTCTTCTAGTCTTTAGATCTGATTCTTTCAACTAATATTTAGATCTATGGGGAAAGTAACATGAGTTGGAAAAATCCATTATTTTCCCACTTAATCCACCTACCCAAAATTTACTTAGATCCTAGTTTTTCCCATTTTTGCTTCTATTTCTAAACTTACCCAAAAGTGTTCCACTTAACTTAGGGATAAGAATTCAACATGTTTTAGTAATTTTCCTTGAGCATAAATAATTATCCTCTCCTAAAAATCAATGCTCCATTTGGCAAGTTTCCTTATGAACTCAACATTAACTCTACCTAGAAAAACCCATCCCACTTAGGATGATGACTTTGTGTTAAGAATATTCCATTGATCTCTTGGCCTCTATCAAAAATTGGGTTTAATTAATAAGGGACCAAACAATTAAATTTGAATTTTCTTTTCCCATTTCTAAACTTGAAGTAATATTGGAATGGGGATGATTCCCAAAACATCAAATTAATTAAGAAAGGGACATGACAAACACACATATGGCTAGTCTTGAGATCACATATTGGTTTATAGGTAAGCCTAATTGTTTAGTAACATGTCAAAATATCTAATTACTTTGTGTCCTATAACCAAAGCCTAAATTTCATATGTGTTTGTCACTTTTATCATGCATGTTTGTTTTGTCCAAATTCATATGGAGGACGAATCAAAAAATCCATAGAAATTTAAACTCCATAAATTTTAAAATAAAAGGCAATGATAAAAGGCTCAAATAAACACTCAAAAGTCAAAATCACACTAAAATACATGATTCATATCTTAGCACATCTCTTCTTCCTAATCTAATCTCAAAATCCATAGTTGTCCTCACACCAAGGTCCATTGGGGTGTGGTGGGCTAGTAGATTGGGATAAGAGATTTCAAAATTATCTTTACTACTAGCTACTTTCTCACTCAAGTACATAATATTCATAATAGATGGATGGATCTATAGGGGGTATTGAGGAATGAGAAACATGTTGTGGGAAGGTAGGTCCACTTTATATTTCTTGTATATATAACCTTCATGAGTTGATCTTAGTACTACACTTATTTACCTATAAATTTGTATGCTTATTATGAACAAATATCTTTTGCATTTGGCATCCAATAAATTCTTAGAGCCTATCTATCTATTTAATATGTCTCATGCCTACTAAGGTTTATTTTAAACACATATGTCATGATTTTTCCATACCTGACTTCATTACAATATTATCAATATTCCTCCTTGATGAATATATTTTGTTAACTAATCATACCCCTTGGATTTTCCTTTTTTGAGTTGTAATATAAGACCTTGGATAAGACTAGACCTTCCTCACAAAAATTTCTTTTTTATTCATAGTTATTTATTAGTATTTGAATTTATCTCAGTATATTCCCCTTTATGAGTTATAATGTAATACCTTGGATAAGACCAGGCTTTCCTCATAAAATATCCCTTAAAAAATCATACCATGATTACTTATAAAAATAATTACAAATCTTGAAATTTACATGTTTTTCTTGACAATTTTGTTTTACACACTTTTTCAAACTTGATTTAGTATGTCTTACATTTTGATTTACAACTCATTTACATACTTTCGAATTTGTTCCAGTATGTTTTATGTTTACATTTTATACACTTTTTTAATCTTTGATTTAGTGTGTTTTACATTTCACTATATATATTTTTTATCACTTACATTATACATAATTTTCAACTTGATTTAGGGTGTTTTATATTTTACCATTTTCATTTATCCTACATTTTTTCAAACATGATTTACTATGTTTTAATTTTTTTAATGTTTTACACACTTCCCAACATGATTTAGTGTGTTTTTACATGAAATTTAGTATATTTTACATTACACTTTTCCTATCAATCTTTTTAAACTCTACATTTGTTCACAATTGATAGAAAAGAATACAAAATTCATCATATATTTTATCATAGCATACAACATAATTTAAACACATGTGATAGAAAGAGAATGCATACATCCATAACATCCCAAACACCCATAGGTCATAATAAATAAACAAGATATTTATATATCAAATGATAAAATGTTTTATATAATATAAAAACATGAAAATGGGTATAATACAATAAACATCACTATGGTTGTGATATACCATGTCTATCTAGTGGATGGGCCATACTACCCATCAAGGCTTGGGATAGTCCCCTCCAAACAGTATGTTGTAGTGACCATGTCTAGGAATGAAGGCCCTCTAGTTGTCCCTATAGATTGGACACCTAGGCTTGCACACATCTAAACTCTCTAGTTTCCTCCATATGTGTAGCTCACTCCTCAACAACTATCTATTAGGCTTGAATCTCTCCATCATCCACTCCAAGTGGTAGTTGTGCATTGTCTCCTAATCTCTATAGCTCTTTACCTACCTCACCAACTAATCAAAACCAGCTAGAATATGTTGGGGTAGATGGTACACAAGATCAATCATAGTGGTAGTATCAAAATGTAGCAATACATCATTCAAAATATCATGATGAGATTATTACATTACCACACCCCATATAAACTCCTCTTCAGTATTATATGTAAAAAATATGTATACATTAAATCCCATGCATGCATGTACACACACACACACACACACACACACACACACACACACACACACACACACACACACACACACACACACACACACACACACACACACACACACACACACACACACACACACACATCTTGTAAAACAAATACATATCTAACATTGTCAAACTTAAATATCAACTACATATCATAACATTAAACACCTACCAAATATTCTCATCAACAATGCATCCACCAAATATATCCATTGGAGTATGCCTCTAAACTATTACAAAACTTGATTGGATGATACAAGTATGTTGTGGTCCTCTTCAGATCTATCTATCTATAGACCAAATCTAAGTAGGATATGCAATATGTTATCCTTGCTCAATTAACTCTACTTATGTCTCTACCTCCTCCTGTACCTCTACTCACCTCTTCACCTGTCAATGTATTCATCATCATGTTGTTGGTGGTGGTAACTATAAAACCTATTTTTGTATAACAACTACCACCTCATCATCATCGACCACTACAACTACATCCTCCTTAGTGAATCTAATCTCTCTCAATTGTCATCATCATCCTATCCAAGGTCTAGCTCAATGAGGATGAATCACAAGCACATCTATAGGAACCACTACACCTTCACTCCCTTGCATATCATGCCCAATATGTAGGCACTAGTAATGGTACTGAAGGAGGTGGTAACTTTAACTGACTAGGCATGCAAGCAATAGGATGTGGCTTTACCCACCATGTGTAATATCCATTAATCTGAATGTGGGACAATCTAATAAATACATTAGGCCAGGTAGTCCAACTAGATGCAATACCAATATATGGCTTCTATACAATCTCACCATGAGTCACAGTTTATAGTGTTGAGGTATGCCACATAACACATAACAAATGATCCTACCTCCATATAATAAATTGAGGTAAACTATCATTAAAAGCATGGGGTGACCAAGTTGGTTGATATATAGGGAAACTCTCATATATCTAGCTACTAACTAAAATGATGTGGCCCATATTCATCTGCCCATGAGAAAAAATACTATATAAGTTATGTACTAGTTGCAACCAAATCATTAACCCAAGGTCATATAGAGTACTTTACTCTAAAATAAACTAACACAAGGTAAACACATACAATGGAACATTCCAATTTAATTTGTAACAAATCTCACAATTTATCACAAGGCCAATAATTGCCTTCTAGATATCTAGAATGGTCGATACATAGACATCAAATAGACACACACAAACCATCATAATACCTCTTTGAGCCAAACACCCATAAGGCTAATGATCACAACTCTTGAACTATCTTTGGAGTATCATAAATCATAGGACTACCAACAATTATAAGTCTAAGATTCTTGTGGACATCCTTGAGGGTGATACCCACCTCTATGGTATCCCCAACCACCACCCACTTGAAAGTGTTGGTTAGTCACTCCCATGGTCCTAAGAAAATAGAAACTAAGTCAACACTCAAAGTGATCCTACACATTTGCATAATTCCACCAAAACCCAATGATGTTAAATGTGCATGGTCATTAGTTGTCAGTCTCTCTAATAAATTTGTTAATAATATGGCATCAACTAAATGCTAGAGCCTTTGTCACCTCTACAAAATATCAAACAAATATAGTATGTATTAGTCCTTGATATCAAATATCAAGAAAATATATTACCAAAATTAATAATTAAATGCATTTAAACCAAAATTGATTACTCCATTAGATTTCTTAGATATTTTCTTAACATTTTATACTACATCGAACACATGTTTAACTATGTCAACCAAAAAAAAAATTCTACTATATTAGCCAAGTAGTTAACTATGTTAGCCATTTCTAAACTTTAAATGAAGTTAGCCACTTTAAATGAAATCAACCACTTAACCTATGTTTATCATCCATCTAATAAATAGTCAGTTAGGTTATCCTGATACATTGGCCACTTTAGACAATGTTGACCATTTCTTACAACTATGTTGGCCACCTAAATATAGTACTGCATTGGCCAGTATGTATGCAATCGGTCTCCTATACTTTATCAAATTAAATCAACTTATCTCTATACAGTTGGCCACCTATTTTAAAACTACATCTACCTATTGCTACGTAGTCATTCACCTTCCTTAGCCTATCCATTCTCAACTATGTTAGCCTGACTGACCCCATTCAGTTTACACAATTATTTTTGAACTATCTATCATTAATGCCTTAGGCACTAATGATAAAATTTACCCCTACCCATTAACCATCCTATTTCCTACTCTACCCTCAAAAATTTTGGGGCAAATCCTAATACACAGATTTGTTCAAATCTATCTCATTTTTCAATTAAACTAGGCAAAAATTCAAAATTAAGTACATTATTTCCATAAATCATGCTAGTTATTTTTGTTATGTGTCCACCCCTTCATGATCCTTGTCTACATGTCATAGTCTCTTGCATCACTCCTAGGTCTCACATAACTTTGATTTTCTCAAAATATAAATTTACAAATAGATATTTCAAAATACTATTTATATTTCAGATTTACAAATTCTTTAATTCTCAAATATTTACCATGAAATTTCATATTTTTCTCATAACTATGTTTCTATAATTTTTTTTCAAAACCATAAAAAGTTTTGGAATCCTAAAACATAGAGAATTTTTTTATACCTAAATCATATTTTTTTTTAAAAATGAATTTCATCTTATTTTTTAGGTCCACTTGATGTTCTCTACATTGGACACCTCTTCCTTACTCTCATGCGATTTCTATTCTACAACAACAAGGTAAATGAAGGTATCTATTTTTTAATTTTTAATTTTTGTTTATTATTACACTTTGAAATGTAATTTATTTAGCATTGTGTGTTGCTATGTTCTTTTCTAGAAGCATCGTCACATATTGCAACTATGTGACATGTGATGAGCTTTGATTGGGGCATATCTATACACATAAGATTTTAAAAATTTATCAATTAATGATGTTTTCTCTCTTATAAGAACCCATCGAATCTCAATATCTATGAATGCATGCCTTAAAGGGTGTACCAAGAAAAAGGTTGGTAGACTTTGGGTGCTTTATAGGATTTTTGGCCCTTATACCACTACCTAAAATCACTATAAGATACTCTTATCTAATTCCCTAAGCAATAAAAACCCATTTATACACTCCCTAAAGCAATTCACCACCCAAAATAGCCCATACTTAAGCAAAAAACCCTTTTACTCAATTTTTTTACTACATCAACAAGGCCGACCTTGTTTGAAATTTAGCACACATTACCGAACTCCATTAGCTAAAACAAACATATTTCAAGGCCTAATGGCTCCATTTCCCACCAAACATAGTAAACCCAACCAACCTTGTGAGCAAAATTCTTGTGAGCATTTAGGCTCAATCCTTAGCTATAAATACCCTATCAACTTCATTTCTAAATCAAGGATCATTCAATTACACATCATTATGGTTCAAAAATCTTCTTATACTATCAGTAGAAGATTTCATTGCTTAGGTTTTTACCTTGGAGAAGTAGCACTTATCTTGTGGAGGTATTGGATGCATAGGAGAAGTCTTGTATCCTAGATTTGATCTATCCTTGTGATCCTTACAAGCCACAAAAACCTCTTTAAAAGCAACATTAGTCAAGGGAGATATTTAGGCATGATGAGTTCACTTCAACAAAGGTAAGTATACTCCTAGCCCTTCATTTTTTAATAAGTAGATGTTGTAGAATTAAGGGATTAAATTGTATCTCTCCTTGTTTAGATTATTTCTATGTTATAGACTTTTCCTTGCTTATTTATTATCTTCTCCATTTATGACAGAAGCTTTTATAATCACTTAATTAGCTTGCATATTCATTTACTAATTAGCTTGCATGTTTATTTAGTATATTAACTTGTTTACTTTTATTATAATCATAAAACTTAGCTAGGGTTATCACATCATGTCATTTAACTAGATGCCTTGTAAACCTCTCATTTGCCATTTTGTGATAAGAAATCCCTTAGTATAAGTTTAGTGGATCCATTGTTGGTCATGACCCTAATTTAACAAAGTATTGTCAAGTGTATTTTTAGTTGATTGTCTTCTCTAGGCTTGGATATCACTAAGTAGGATAAGTTGTAGGCATGTCTTATCTCTCTTTCATACATAATTATGGTAGGATATGTAATGCACGACTAGAGAAAAGATGTTTCTAAATTCTTTAAACTAATGAAACATACTGGAACCAACCCATATAATTCTTAGTTTATATTTTATTTTCATGTAACTATGTCATTCTAGTGACTGATGGTTGTAAATACGTGAATAGAAAAATGGCTCTAAAAATGGTTGTAAAGACACAATAGAAATATATATCTAGTAATAATGAATAAGGCAAGGGCACAACCTATATTAAGTTATTCTAGCTATTATGTTAATTTACAATTATATTAGATAAATTAGGTGTTAACATGAAGTCATAAGTGGGAATGAATATTTAGGTATTACATTATGCACTTTGTAATTTAGAGAAGATTTTGTTTAATGGAATCATTTGATTTGAAATTAGTTTTAAATGACTTGATAAACATGTATGCAAAATGCAAAATGAAAAAGTTGGCTAATCCAACCCATATAACCACAATAAAATACCAAAATGGGTGAAAACTATTTGATAAAATGTTTGTACATGTCTTTATTATCATGAACTTATAACACTTCCTCAAAAGGACTAACAAACATATTCATTCCTACCTAAAAAAGAATCAAAATGATTGAGTAAGAAAGGAAAATAGAGCTTGTTGCCAACATAACATTACAAATATTCCATGGAATGGATTTATTTCATTTGAAATTGGTTTTAAATGACCTAATAGACAAGTATGCAATATATAAAATGAGGAAGCATACAACAAACATATCAATTGTTTAACAATATATCTCATAGAATGCAATGAACGTAGGGTATGTAATGCACGACTACACAACATACAAGCATGATTATTAATGATCATGAAGGGGGCAAGCTTAACCAACGTAAATGCGGGTTTCTTTCATTTGCAGGTGAGCTTAAATAACATAAACGAGGGTTATCCTTTGTATGATGTTTACTTCTCACTGTAATCAGCTCGACCGCACAAAGCAGGGGAACTATAAAAATATCACGCACTTTTTAGAATCATATTATGTTCAAATGTTGATGTTTAAAAGGTTGTCAACATGGATGTCATGCATTCAAAAGTGACATGATGTATTCGGGGGTGGCAGTGAACCCCATAAAAAAAGACATCGAACAGAGAATGATATCAAGGATTGCTCCATCAAACAAACCAACATATTTGTTGACCTAAATAACTAACGCTAATACACACTAAATTTGTTTGTGTTGATTAAAGTTGCCCAAGCCAAAAAAAAAAAAAAAAACCCCTTTTTTAAAATAATTTGCCATCTCTCATCAAGTTGAACAAGGAATGTTATTGTCGAATGCAAGGACTACCAATGATGATGAAACGAAGCGACTCGGTATGTATTACTTTATCTAGATTCCCGACACTTTAGAACAGGTTATGGTATGAGATATTTTAGAGAAAAAATCACATTGAATACGTGTCAAACGTGTGCTTCTCGTTTTAATTGTTAACAACTTTAGGATTCTGTCGTGCTTTTGATTTCATGATTAATAAAATACTCCGTATGTTTAAAATGCGAGACTATGGAATGATATAGGGCTGACTGGACAGAGGAAAATTATTTTTCCACGTGTAAAATGTGGCCAATTAGACCAAAACAATTGTTGAACTTATCCGGTGACATGTGTCGATATGGCTGTCGGAATGTTTGGATGCCAGCTCTTAGTGTGCTTTCCGCACGAGAAGCCCACTCCAATGAAAAAACGCGTGAGATGATACTGTGGATTTTAGCCTGCCCTGCTTTAATTCGTGGGCCGTATCAAACCCTAAACAAGCTTCAACCCCAACGGATACCTCTGATTTCTTCCAAACAGCCCACGGTTTCGCTGTCGTCACGTCACATCGTCGTCTTTTTCTTTATCATCTCATTTTGCTTTAATCGCAACCAACCTGGGCCGCATTGATTGCCTTTCACTTTCCTGTGACACGAAAGATGGTTTTCGATGTTCTACAAAGACCTCGTGTATTTGTGTTGTTGTATATATAATGTATCTCAGGCTTTTCTGCCCAGCCGGAGCTCTATTTCATATCGGAAGCTTTTTTTTCCGCTGATAGTTGTGCATAGCCATGGAGGTGAATTCCAGTGTAAATCATGTTGTGGCAAAGAGATTATGGAATATGGTAAGGGTGGCATTTTTCATGCTGAGAAAAGGAGTTGTGTCGAAGAGAAGGATGCTGTTGGACATTCACCTCATAATGAAAAGACTAAAATTGGTGGGAAAAACTCTGGGGAGATCGATGTTCCACCATTCTCATGGGAAGAGCCAACTCTATAGCACTGGGTTTGGGGTTAAGGAATACGAGTTTTCCTGCAGTAACAGCCCCAATCCTCCTCCTCTTTCCTTTCATATGGGAAAGAAAAAGCATCACTATTTCCCTTCTATTCCCTGCATTCATCCGCATGCAGCTGATGAAGATGAATGCAATCCAAACGCTATTGTTGTTTCTCAGTCTGAATACTTCACAAAGAATAATATGGATCTATCAGATTTGCCTGCAATGGAGGAGTCCGTGAGACCTCTATCACCGTTTTGTGGTCGTAGTGATTTGAGCTGCTGCGAAGAAGAGCAAGTTGACGTAAAAGCAGAAGAGTTCATTTCGAGATTCTACGAGCAAATGAGACTGCAACGACAGGCTTCCTTTTTACAGTACGATGAAATGCTTGTAAGGGGTACCGAATAAGCTTCAACTTCATACGTGTAGAACACATCATTTAAGTAGTGTCAATATAGTGTTTTTCTTTATTAGGAAAGATGGCAAACGCTTCTCCAGCAGCCACCCCACATCCCCTCGACACTCGACCATGCCCGGTCCTGGTCTTAACCAACTAACCATGTTGTTTGGCAATGGGGCAAAAGTTCAAAACTTTCTTTTATATTGTTTAAAGTCAATGTCTTGTATATTGCCTCGTTATGATTCTCTATGGCAATGGTGGTTGTATTACTTGAATTATGTTTATGATTTTTTCAAAAAAAGTTATTTCACTTAGTATTTTTTGTCAAATTTTATTAGTAGACTAGTAGTTATTACTCTAATCATAAGGTAAGGGACCAAGAAACGGAGAAGCACTCCAAACTTTATTGGTAGAAGGGGAATGATCTACCTCGTTATGATTTTTTATGGCAATGGTGGTTGTATTACTTGAATTATGTTTATGATTTTTTCAAAAAAAGTTATTTCATTCAGTATTTTTGTCAAATTTTATTAGTAAACTAGTAGTTATTACTCTAATCATAAGGTAAGGGACCAAGGAGTGGAGAAGCACTCCAAACTTTATTGGTAGAAGGGGAATGATCTACTATTTTATGTTTTTGGGTTCAAACTTTTACATAAATGAATTAAATAAGATTATAATAAATACTTAAAATTAAAATACCTCGTTAATGGGTCAAGCATTTGTAATTTCGTTCGATGAAAGAAGGATTACTCAATGTAGATTCTTTTTTGTCTAGAGTTTTTTAAGTTGAATTTTGATGGTACAACCAAATAAAACCATGGGGATTTGGGAGCTAGGTGTCTGATTTGAGATTACTTTATTTCATTGATTCAAGTTACGTCTCAAAAATGAGTTGACGAGAATAAAAATGGCGCTGAGGCATAAACCTTAATTCTCATACTTGAATTGGTTATTTTAATGTGGTATAGAGCATATGATCATTGAGGGAAACTCAATGGTCATTCATGCTCTTCATAATCAAATATTAGGGTCTTAACATATCGAGAACATCTTAGGGAGGGATTGGTGTTTGCTTTTATCCATTGGATTATGGGCTACATCTCATTGTTTTTGAGAAGTATATGTGGTAGTTGATTTCTTGGCTAATCAAGGGATTTCACATGTGCATGATCTAAGGATGAAAATTTTGGAAGAGTGGGCTATGATGGAAGTTCATTCCACCATCACTTTCTCCCAATAATTGCTTATTTTCCCACCGCCTTACCTCCACCCTAACCTGCCCCAATTATAGTTTCTTCCCCATTTCATCATTTCAGGTGTGGCATGGTGTTTGGATCATGATTACATGGATTCTTAGTAATTATTTTCTTGCAAGGGGTGTCTTGTTTTTGGAGATATTACTATTTAGAGCATGTGACATTTATTTCTCAAGGATGGTATTTATGTCTTGGCCCTTTTTGGTAATTGTCCTTATTTATTGTTTGGAAATAAAAGGGTAAGTTTGTCCTATGAACTGGCTTTATTGTTCCTTATATTGTCAATGAATCATATTTTGGTCTATTTAACAATAATGGAATGAGTGGATCAACTTGTTGCAATGGAACCTCTCATCTTTTTTACATAGAGAAAAAAATAGATGGCTTTTTGTAGTGTTGTTTCAGAAGGAAGGTTAAATAGAGTATTTTGAACTCCTTCGAGACACGCTATCAAAGTAGTTTGGCATGTGATTTGTGTAGACTAGGTTCTCAAATACACATCCAGAGTAGGTTAAATAAAGTCAGCCTCAATTGATTTTAGAATGTTTATAAAAACATTGAGAGACAAGGAAGTGACTCAAAAGGTCACAAAGACCTTTGTTTAGCCTTACTTTAGAGGTAGCCTAGTTAAGTCCATGGAGATCATTGACATGAAGATTCCTCAATAGCTTTCGCTCTCTTATTTAGAAACCAAGGGTTTAGTTTGTATGAGGACATTAAAAGGATTGGAAAAATGCTTTTCAGCTTGGTGTCTTATATTGAACAATTGTATGATTTTATTTGAGATGGGAGCTCACAATAGGTTAAGATATTTCATCCTTTAAACTTGGAGGCTCTCAAAGCTCCCCTGATTTATTTAAGTCCCTTTCTTGAACGTAATAATGTCGATAAATTAGCATTGGATTCCAATTCTTTGGTGAAGATGGGTGGAATTAAGGGTCAAAAGGTGGATGGGAAGTGACAAATTAGAGAAACTAATTTTATAGGAGGAATATGTAGCTCCAATAGAATGTTTGGTAAAGGAAAGGTATATGATAGAATAAAAATCAACAAACCCTGCAAAGGAGAGTAAGGGAGGCAAATTTTTTGGGGTTGTGGCATGGTAGGAAATAGTTATTAGAGGAAGGAAAGGCATTAAAATTGATGGGCAATGTGGTGAATTCATGGTTTGTAGAGGTGTTAGTAACAAATCTTTGGGTGATGGGGATAGTTGTGATGGTCCTAATGGGGGTGTTAAAATATCATAAATGTGGATGCTTAGGTTGTTCTTGTAAAGTTTAACTTTTTGGGTTAAGTCTTACCTTTCAATCCTAAGGATGGGTTAGTAGTGAAATGTTCTCAACCAGTGGATGAAACCTAAAATCTATGGTGTCATTGAATATACATGTGTTGGTTTTAACTTTTGTCTTTTTTTCTAGTATTAACTATGTTTTTTAAAGTTCGTATTTTCCTGTAAGTATGTTTCCTCAACTGGTTGGTTTGGTTCACCTCAAGTGGTATTTTTTGTGTTAGTTTAGAAGTTATTTCCTACTTTAGTGTATTGAGGGTTTAATTTCTCTAATGTATGGGCCTCTTTTTGAGGTGACGGTATTAATGTTGAATTTTATGATAAATTACATTTTTATTGTACTCTCATTGAATTAATAGAGGGTGAGGGGCCTCACATCCCTCGTCTATCTACCAAAAATCAAAACTAAATTAAAATTAGATTTAGATACGAATCTTCATGTAAGGAAAAATAAATTAACTCAAAAAGTTTAACATTTATTTCAAAATATGAATAAATCTTATTATTTAAAAATTAATAATTTTAATTAATAAAAATAAATATTAATATTATTCATTTAGACAAATCAATACAAACAATAAGTTGTGTTTACGTAAAATGAATGAGAAGAAATAATAGATAGAAAATGCTATGAAATAAAGGTCTACAATTTTATTATTATATTATTTATATGTGAATGTTATAATTTAGGAAATATATAAATACAAGAAACTAACTGCATCTATATAGTTGTATAATCATAGTAAGAGAGTGTAATGGTGTCAATTATTTATAATTATATTCAAATTTAAATTTGACATCTATTAGAGTGTATTTAAGGAATTAAACCTTAAATTTGAGGTTCATTTGAACATCACTTAAATTTTTTTCATTTTGTTTGGATAAGTGTGTGTGTGTGTGTGTGTGTGTGTGTGTGTGTGTGTGTGTGTGTGTGTGTGTGTGTGTGTGTGTGTGTGTGTGTGTGTGTGTGTGTGTGTGTGTGTGTGTGTGGTTAAGTGCATAGATTTGTAGGATAATTCTATGGACATTTAGCATAACACTATGTGGTATTGAATTACATGTATGTGTAATAGAAATAATGATATGCATTACTTTTTCTAGGCTTAGTAAACACTATGCCTAGAACATGTATGCTATAACATGTACATGCTATAATACATACACATTATAATGCATACACATTTTTTCTAGTGTAAATTTTAATTTTCAAAACCACATGCACTTGAAATATAAAGAAACTATAGTGCATGTGTTCTATAACACATACACATTACTTTCTCATTGCAAAAAAATGTATAAGTTTACATTTATATTGTTAATTTTATATTCCTTATACTCTAAGTTTATTTTAGTAAATATAAATAATCAGGGTTACTCTTCATTTTATATAGTTGGTCTCACAACTACATGCCTTACGATGTGGGAGATAGTTTTTAAGAATCTAATCTATCCAGTACTTTGTCATTTTCATTATATCAATATGGACAATGTTTCAATATAGACCTAGGGATTTCAAGGCATAAATTTTGTAATTGATGTCTATTTTAGGTGAACATATAGTAATTTTTTATTTTTTGGGCATTTTGTATTGCTTATGACTAGGAATGCTAGGTTTATCAAAATTAAAGTTTATGAACCACTCACTTTGAATTTAAGCCAAAGTGGTGTGATTGGGGTAATGTAGGTCACATTAATGACCTGCATGGATCAAATGAGCACTTTATGTTAATTTTACTTTCCCATCATCCCTCCCTCATCCCTAATCACTTTTTGCTAATCCCTCATCATGCCCAATCACTCTCTCCTCATTCCTTATTATCTGTAATCACTCCATCATTGACCCTCACCATCCCTCATCATATCTAACCATTAGCCCATCATCTATAATTAGTCCTTCATTGACCCTCATTGTCCCTCATCATCCCTAATCACTCCTTCATCATCCCTAATAAATCCATCTTCATCCCTCATAATCCCTAATTACTCACTCGTTATCCCTCATCACTCTTAATTGCTCCTTCATTGACCCTTATCATCCCTCATCATTCCCTCATTGATCTTCACCATACCTCATCATCGCTAATGAATCCCTGATCATCGTTTCTCACTCTCTCCTCATCTCTAATCACTCCCTCTAATACCTTTATGGTGGGTACAATGGATTCCCATTTGTGCCTATTTAAATTTTGTTCCAATTAAACAATATACTCACTCAAATAAGGCCAAAATAAACTCTTATTTTGTTTATCCTCTTTCACTAAAATAAGGAACTCAGAGATATCATCTAATTGTTTGGTGGGATTTGAACATATATTTTATGATCCATGACTAGATCATGCAGAGAGAGAGAGTATCTAGATGCCTAATCTAAAATAAATAGGAAAGAAAACAAGAAAAGGGTGGGATGAAACTATATTACATACATACATAGATTGGAATTTGGGCATCTAAGAATTCCAATCCCAGAGTTGAGAATACCAATTTATATCTATATAGATAGGGGAAACTAGAGATTAGTTAAGAATTCTAATACCAAACCCATAGTTGACTTCTCATTTACATTAAGATTTTTCTGTCATAGCACATATTTCTAGTTAGATAGATAAGAGGTCACCAATACGATAGAGTTTGTTCCAATTTGGTATCTAATAGAGTGTATTTCCCAATTGAACTTGATATATACCCAAACCTAGCTATACGAAAATTGATATATGAAGTTAATGAATGTAATCCATTTTCATTAAGTAGGGGATACTTAGAAATTTGGCATGGCTTGATGGGCCCTAAAATCTAAATTGGTGCCCTACCATACTCTAAATATGCCTTAGTCCCCAATATAGTATATCACAGGATAACATAGGAATAGGGGGATGCCATAGGTATATGTGGGGAACCATTTTGAAAGCCCTACCCTAATCTCAAACTTTACCTAACCAATCAAGTAGTATAAGCTTGGTATGCTTACTATAATTATGCTAAGGAGTAAGGCAAGAGAAGCTTTCCTTCTTGATACCTGGCTGTACTTCATCTTATAACATATTAAGGGAAGATTTCATTCTTGATAGATATCAAGGGAATAAGGCATAGTTATCAAGGTATGTTTGCCTTATTGATATCTAACTTTTCTATGCTTATATATATATAAAGGCATAACTATCAAGGGAAGCTTTCTTTCTAATAGATAGTTTCACTTTTACCCTACCTACTAACTTATGCCATAAACAATAAGGCAAGGGAATATTACTTCCTAATATATAGATTCATTCTTGTCCTACCTAATTTCCATTTCTAGAATAGATTTTTAGCTATAAAGGGAAGCTTACTTCCTAATATATAGCTTGCACATATTCTTTCCCTACCTATTTAGCTATAATGACCCTTACTAATAGGATCACTAAAAACACTGGTATTGCACTAGGGAAGTTCGTCAAACACTTACTATGAATATCAAAATTTAATATTGCACTAGGAATTTTGTCAGACAGGCCACAAGATATACTAATATTGCATTGTAATTTTGACAAACAATTTGTAATCAACCTAATTGACTTAGTTCAATAAAAATTATTTAATTCTGGAAAATTACAGTCCTTCTGATAAAATATTTATGGCTATTTCAGCCTTACAAAATGAGGAGAATGTATATTCTAAAAGCTTGATATAAGTATAAGTATGCAAATACTAAATGGAACCTGTTGTTGACCAAAGACCTGATCTGTAAGGGATGCCCTGGCTATACGCTGTCCACTACTGACTGGTGTGTTTTAATATTAATTTTGTCCTCATTGGCAGGTGCACCCAGCTCTCCAAATAAGTGTCCAGTTGGTAATAGATGCCTTGCTATTGTTGTTGAAGTCCTGGTCTGTGAATGCCCTCTTAGCTGCTGTCCATACGCAGTCCCCACATGGATATTTATACCTTGTTGTAGGTACAATCCATATAGTACAGATTGATACAGATTTAATTTTGTCCTTCACTGATATGCTTCAACAAGGCCTAAAATATGGGTGCTCAGACTGGGGTAAGCGCCTACAAAAAATATATAGATAAATCACCCAGCTAGGAGTGCTATAGAATTTATCCAGAATTGATTCACTGTCTGTTGGGTAGTCTTTTGTTGTACGGTTTGCAAGTACATGCCAAACCTGTATGAACTACAAACCAAAAGTGTGGAATCCTAGGAGTTTCTTCAGATAGGTCTATGATATATTCGCCCTTCCAACTGGATTCAAAATTGATTCAACTCACAAACTGAATTTGGATGATCAACATGAAATAGTTGTAGGCTATCTCTAATGTGCAACCCTTCGGAAGATCTCTCACTTCCTCAGTTATGTAAATCACTTGAGAGGTATCATTCTCAAGGATTAATTTGAAAATTTGCAGACTCTGAAGTCTTACAAATGCTCAAGAAGATTCATAAATCAAAATTAAACTGGATGCCAAATGAGAGACCCATGAGGTCTATTTAAGCAATTTTCAAAAATTTTGGAAGTTTTCGTAATACATCTTGTAAAACATCATTATACTTTTTAAAATAAAAAGTAATTTAATAAAATAAAAAGTGCACCTAAATTCAAAAATATAACATTTGGCCCCAAATAAATAAATATAATTTCTTTGAGAGCATAATGAGCCATCCAATCACAAAAATGACTCTCTCATCACCACCATCTGCCTACGAGAGTTTGGAATAGGCAAATCCACGTACAGTGTCATGTCATACTACAGAGGGGACATGACAGTTTGCCCCTCTTGAAATTGCTTAGCCTTAAGCAATCTCAATGTTGGATGCTGCAGAATGGCCTCACCCTCGCAAGTAGCACCCTCAACGTGAAGATCCTTCCACTTAATTAGATACTCTTTGATCACTCGCCTGCGAAGCTGCTTCTCTCTGCTATCCAAGATGGATTTTGGAATTAACTTCCCCTCATTATCCGAGGGAGATAACACTGTAAAAGGCACCACATTTTTACCCAACGCCTTCTTGAGGTGTGATACATGGAATACATTATGCACTCTATCTGGTGGTCTACCTGGTGGAATCTTGATGTATGCCTTCTCATCAAGAGGATATTTAGCCTTGTGCTACTCCTCATGTGTAGGCATCAAGGTACAAATAGTTGCCCATTCTATATCATTATGCTTGACTAGCCTCTCCATCCTCTTAAGTGTAATAGTTCTACCATCACTATTACAAATAGCCTTCAACCCATGTGTTCTACCATCTACCTTGAACCACATCTCCATATCCTTAAGTCTCAGGGTAATCTCCTCTAACGAATGTACCCACTGCATCCCAAGCACTATGTCCATGTCACCCATGTTGACCACATAATAATCTGCCTTGAACTCATAGTTGTTCAGGCATAGAGGTAGATCACGTACCATCTTGTCACATCAAAGAGTATATCCATCAGCCACCTTAACTTTTAGTCCCTCAAACTCCTCAGTGGTGAGTCCACGCCTCTCAGCGAAGCGTGCATCAATAAAGTTGTGCGTGGCACTAGTATCCATGAGTGTAATAACCTTTTGTCCTACCAAGACACCTCTAATTCTGAAAGCACCCTCTCTCTAAATACTAGATAGACGTGCCTCCTGTAAATGTAACTCTGGTTCCTCCTTTTGTTCTACCTCCTATTCCTACTTTGCATCATCAGGATCATGGTACTCTGAGTTGTCTAAATTTGAGCCCTCGTAATAAACCCACATTATCCTGTTGGCCTTTCCCTTAGGCCTCATAAGATAGTCATGTCCAAAGTCATAGGGACCCTTGCAATAGAAGCATAACTTCTTCTTACGTAGCTCATTAAGCGTTTCTTTATTCAAAGGTGCAGTTGTCTTATCTTTCGTGTCATCATCCTTCTCTTTACCTTTGTTGAATTCCTCTTTATTATCTTTGTTTGATGAAGAGCCTTTTGAACTGAACTTGCTTACTGGCACTGAAAGTTCCATACTACAGCTCTTCTTCATAGCTTCTTGTAATGTGAGAGAATTAAAGGCCTTAACCCACCCCTTGAGTGGTTCATTCAACCCTTCTGTAAATAACATGACTATCCTCCGCTCTGAAATATCAGGCACCATTACTGCTAGCTTCTGGAAGTCATTAATATAAGCATCAAGGGAACCATGCTATTTTAGTTGTGCTAATTCATGAAAACTCACCTTAGGATCTTTGACATCAAACCTTTCCACCAGCCTGTTGGTAAACTCCTCATATGTAGTGATAAGGTTGTGTTTGACAGTGACCAACCCATGATACCACCACTCGTGAGCAGTTCCTTCAAGGTGTAGTGTGGCAAATCTTATGGCATCCTCTTCAGGCATTGGTCTCAAAGAGAGATAATTATCAAGCTTTTGAACCCAAGACCTAGCTATATATTTGTTACTTCCATCATAGTAAGGCATGGAAATCTTACCAAGTGCTTGTTGATAGTCATTCCTTGGAGCATGGTGATCATTTCTTCCTCCTCTCTTATTCCTTTGATTCATGAATTGATCAAATGTCCATATTTCTCTCATTTCAAGAGGGAGAGTGGTATACTCCAAGTAGGCCTGTCTAGCTTCTTCTCCAAATGGAGTAGCCGGAGCATCATGTAATGGTTCTTCTCTTGGTGTAAAGGTGGGAAAAAGAGGCCTAGAGGCTAATCCTCTAGTGTTTCTAGCGTGTTGTACTGACCTTTCCTCATTCACTCCACTATGTTCAGCTGTGTGTTGATGATTTTGATCTGGAATGGCTTGCTGATCCAATTTTCCTAATAGGCGTGACATCATATCAAGCATGGTATCGAATTTCCTTTCAGCTCTTGCATCCCTATCATCTTCTGCCATATTTTGAACTATTTTGCCAGTATCTCTTTCTCTCAATACTTCTAAGAATGTATCCCCTTCAATTTGAGGATTCTAATTTTATTGTCTCCACTGTTCCCTAATAGAATATCTGATTTCTCTCTTGCTCATCTACTGATTCACTGATCACAGGATGGCAGGGTAATGGCTCTGATACCACTGTAATGGCCCTTACTAATAGGATCACTAAAAACACTGGTATTGCACTAGGGAATTTCATCAAACACTTACTATGAATATCAAAATTTAATATTGCACTAGGAATTTTGTCAGATAGGTCACAAGATATACTAATATTACATTATAATTTTGACAAACAGTTTGTAATCGGCCTAATTAACTCAGTTCAATAAAAATTATTTAATTTTGGAAAATTACAGTCCTTCTGTTAATATATTTATGGCTATTTCAACCTTACAAAATGAGTAGAATGTATATTCTAAAAACTTGATATAAGTATAAGTATGCAAATACTAAATGGAACCTGTTGTTGACCAAAGACCCAATCTGTAAGGGATGCCCTGGCTGTACACTGTCCACTACTGACTGGTGTGTTTTAATATTAATTTTGTCTTCACTGGCAGGTGCACCTAGCTCTCCAAATAAGCACCCAACTAGTAATAGATGCCTTGCTATTGTTGCTGAAGTCTTGGTCTGTGAATGCCCTCTTAACCGTTGTCCATACGCAGTCCCCACATGGCTGTTTGTACCCTACTATAGGTATAGTCCTTATAGTACAGACTGGTACAAATTTAATTCTATCCTTCATTTATATGCTTCAACAAGGCCTAGAATATGGGCACTCAGACTGGGGTAAGTGCCTACCAAAAATATAGAGATAAATCACCCAACTAGGAGTGCTGTAGAATTTATCCAGAATTGATTCACTGCCTGTTGGGTAGTCTTCTGCTATACGGTTTGCAAGTACAGGCCGTACCTGTACAGATTGCAAACCAAAAGTGTGTAATCCTAGGAGTTTCTTTAGATAGGTCTATGATATATTCGCCCTTCCAACTAGATTCAAAATTGATTCAACTCACAAACTAAATTTGGATGATCAACATGAAATACTATAGGCTATCTCCAATGTGCAACCCTTCGGAAGATCTCTCACTTCCTCAGTTATGCAAATCACTTGAGAGGTATCATTCTCAAGGATTAATTTGAAAATTTGCAGACTCTGAAGTCTTACAAATGCTCAAGAAAATTCATAGATCAAAATTAAACTGGATGCCAAATGAGAGACCCATGAGGTCTATTTAAGCAATTTTTGGAAATTCTAGAAGTTTTCGTAATACATCTTGTAAAACATCATTATACTTTTTAAAATAAAAAGTAATTTAATAAAATAAAAAGTGCAACTAAATTCAAAAATATAACATTTGGTCCCAAATAAATAAATATAATTTCTTCAAGAGCATAATGAGCCATCCAATCACAAAAATGACTCTTTCATCACCACCATCTGCCTACAAGAGTCTGGAATAGGCAAATCCATGTGCAGTGTCATGTCGTACTAGAGAGGGGACATGAAATTAGCTTATGTGATTGGCAAGGGAAGTTTTATTATTACAAGATAGAATGAGAAATGCAGTTTTGAACCATGTTATGCATGTAATAAATCTATACCATTGAGTATTACCTACCTATTTTATCTACTTGGGTATGCCCTACCTACTTTACCTACTTGAGTATACCCTACCGAATTGAATATTTGAGCCATATCTTGATCTTGAGTATACCATACCTAAATAACTAATTAAACACCCAATCCATGTCTTAAAAGGAGAGGGGAGATTTTAACCTATACAATGAAAGGAGTGAGTAGGGAAAAATAAAACACAAGTAGAAAGCCACTACATCCACCATAAATGTATTAGAGGGAGTGACCCAATGTGCACAATGCGTAACATGATATGAAATTTTTTTGTGATGTATTACATATCCATATCATAGAATAGATCGACATCATATTTATATGTATTTTATGTAGTTGATGTGATATATAAAGAAATATATGTGTGGGTTAACATGATGTGATGGTTAATTCTTACCATATTAATACAATAATTGGTTATAACTGCTTGACATCATTTAATGAAATTCATTATATATGGGTTGCATTAGTGTGGTGGGTCTATTGGTTTCATTTACCTTGATTATAAATGGATATTGTATTTTTGTGTCACTTTTGGCCTATAAGAACCTAATCACAAGTAAAAATGACATGAAGGGGTGTCTTAGATGCCCAAATCCGTGTGTGTGTGTGTGTGTGTGTGTGTGTGTGTGTGTGTGTGTGTGTGTGTGTGTGTGTGTGTGTGTGTGTGTAAGTAATACAATTTAATCTCACCCTTTGATCTCTTGCCTACCTATTTATTCCAACCTAGGGTTCTAGATACCCATTATCTCCATAGTTTGGGCATAGATAACCATATATATCTTTGAATCCCACTAGAAAATTAGATTTTAATGAAATAATATTTTTCTTGGGACTTATTTGAGTGATACAAAATTGGAATTGGAACATAAGTCAATTGAATACAAGAAGGAATCTACTTCATCCACCATCAAAGTGTTTGAGGGAGTAAATAGGGATGATTATGGATGAGGAGGGATTAAGTAGGGATGATGAGAGATGACGAAGGAATCATTAGGGATGGCAAGATTTAATGAATTAGTGATTAGGGATGATGAGGGAGTGATTAGGTATGATGAGGTATGGTGAGGGTCAACGAGGATGAGGAGGAAGTGATTAGGGATTATGAGGGACAAGAAGGAGTGATTAGGAATGATGAGAGATGATGGAGTGATTGGGGATGGTGAGGGATAGTGAGGGTCAGTGAGGGATTGATTAAGGATGATGAGGGAGTTTTTAGGTATGATGATGGATGGTGAGGGTCAATGAGAGAGTGATTAAAAATGATGAGGGATGAAAAATGAGTGATTATAGTTTATTAGGGATGATGATCAATGATAGAGTGATTATGGATGATGATGAATGGTGAGAGTTAATGAGGGAGTGATTAGGTATGATGAGGGAGATATTAGAGATGATGAAGGATAGTAAGGGTTAATGAATGAGTTATTAGGGTAAGTGATGAATGAGAAAAGAGTGATTAGGGCTAATGAGGGAATAGGAAGAAGCACTCAAGGATGAGGGAGGGATGATGCGCAAGTGAAATTAACACAAAGTGGTCATCTGATGTGCATAGGTCATCAATGTGACCTATTATGCTCCATTCGCACCACTTTGGCTTGAATTAAATGTGAGTGTTCTGTAAAATTTAATTTTGACAAACCTAGAACCATTATAAATACCAACAAGTAATTAGAAAGTTAAAAAAAATCTAAGAATGACTATATGTTTACCAAAAATAGACATCAATTAAAAAATTTATGCCCTAAAATTACCTAGGTTTAATACTAAAACCTTGAAAATGCCTAAGTAGTGGCAAGTTTGGATTTGGAAAAATTATCTCCCACATCATAATGGGTGCAATAGTGAGATAAACTCTATCAAATGTAGAGTGGCCCTAATTTATTATATTTACTAAAACAAATTTAAAGTACAAGTAATATATCCTTATACTTAACATTTATTTTATTAAACCATCTTCAACATTTATTTTATCAAACCATCTTCCCCTTCCAATATATTATTTATACTCTTTTTGTGCAATATGAAAGTAACCCATACGTATTATGGCACATACATGTCCCTTTCACATTGCACAAAAAAAGAAGGTACCCTTCTAATAGATATTTTTTAATTTTTAGTGTAATGTGAAAAGAATGCATACACGTTATATAATTTACATGTTATGTTTTGTTTAAATTCAAAAACCAAGCCTTTTGACTCAAAAATGGCTTGGATTCCTGGGACAAAGGCTTGGACATGTCAACACATAACCAAATTTGAGAGTTTTGATAGACAAACAAAATTCAACTTCCAACACAAAATGCACTCCAAATTTCAATAATAAAGTTCATAAAATTAATAACAATGATTGGAACTCTCTCTCTCTTTTCCAAATATATGATTTTTTATAAATTTTGACTATTTTAAGATTTCAATATATGTTGGTTTCTAACTACAACATTTTAAGGCCACAAAATGTTACAAATATATATATTCATGTATATGCTTGTGTATATTTTTTCAGTTGATGCAAATGCAAAAAAAAATATATAGTTACAAACTAAGCCTAATTCTACACACATTAAAAAAAACTAGCTTTTATTATTTTTGAGGTAATTGGGGGTTACACGACCAGTTATCCATTTTTTATCAAAATTTCAAGATCAATTTAATTTTAAAATTAATAAAAATTTATATATTCATTAATTTTTTTTTAAATGTTAAAAACTAGATGATCTTATTTAAAGTTTCATCAAATCATTTTAAACAATAATAAATGATGCTAAAAAAATGAAGGTCCGCATGGTCGACTATCTACTCTATTTTCTTTAAAAAAGGAGTTCCTATAAAATTTTTAGATGTTTTACTTAGTTATACTTAACTATCTTTTTAAAGAAATAGTGTTTTAGGAACTAGACTCAAAATGCTACAATTCATGTTTTTACAACATCATTTAATTTTGAGTGTATCCATCTCAATTCATCTATAGAAGTTTAGATTTCTCAATTTTTAGGTAAAACAAGTCCACAGGTAGGCCCCTTTTTGTCCCTCAACTTTGTGCACATGCACATGTTTACTTTACTATATGGTCACGATATAATAAAGCATAACTTAACCATATAGTAAAGTACACACACACACACATGCACAATGCATGCACAAACAAAACACACACACACACACACACACACACACACACACACACACACACACACACACACACGCACACACACGCACACGCACATGCACGCGCACACACACGCACACGCACATGCGTGCGTGCACGTGCACACATGCACACACACACGTATATATATCTTGACCATATAGTAAAATTTTAAGTTATTTTTATGGTATAATGTTTTCGAGCCTGACATAGTAATGTAGCTAGATTGGCATCATTTATTATTACATAGTGGGAAATTGGTAGAGAAGGTGATGAAATTATTAACTAATATGGTATGTGAAAAAATTGAGATAAACACCTAGAAATTAGTATCTCTTGATGTAAATTTTAGATATATTTATTTAAGACATTTGTACAAGTGAATAATTACATCAATGTGTTTTAAAATGGTAGTGATGGAGTATACTTGACTGATTTATCCATAATTATGTTCAATGTTAAATTTTAGATCTATTTATCATCGTATGGGAATTTTCACATTACATTTGACATTTAGTTGATCATTATTTAAAATATTTTTAATTTTTCTTGGAAAAATCAATAAAAAATTGTTATATCTTAGACATATGATGAAGTTTGAAGCATCTTTTTAAATCTTGAAAAAAAAATCCCATCCCAACACAATAGCATAACTAGATTCATTTATCATTTATCATCAACCAATAAAAAAAGAAAATATAATAAAATTATAAATCAATATAATATTTAAATTCAAAATAAAAACCTTAAAATTAATATCTTGACATATTGTAAATATATATACTAGTTCAGATTAATATTAACCTACCATTAGAAGCTAGTGTCGAATCCAACCCCAAACACAATAAAAGTTTCAGGTCTCCTAAGAATATTACAAAATATTCTTACAAAAAATATCGCACTAGAAATACAAACACCTAAAACCCACCCTATGCACTTGTCAGCCTAGGCCCCCAAAATGATTCACCAAATGAAGAATGACCCCTTTCAGGATCCATAAAGCAATTAGGAGAAAGATTCCAAGGTAAATCCACATCTAATGAAACATCCAAAAAAGAGAAAGATAATTACTATGGTCCTTAACAATTTTTAAGGTCCCTTAAGCATCCAATTCCAATATATTCTAGAAGAGGATCATGTCAGGGATCTACAAAACATTCAAGAGTGGGATTCCAAATGGAATCCATGAAACATTCTAACCAATAAACCCAACTTTAAATTTGGGATCAAGTCTCAGACATAACAAGAGGTCTTATTCTCCCCATAGGCATCTCTAAATAAGCATAGATCAACTCTTACAATAGAAAACGTAGGACTATCCAAACTAGGAAAACCAAACTGGAGTAACAAAATTGAGAAAAGCATAAAAGACAACAAAGGAAAGTCAAAATCATAATTAGATGGAGAGGGAGTCAATCTAGACCCAAAATAAGGAGGCCTAAATCTCAATAGACTAATTTTTATTGGATTGAGATCTAGCCTCGACATAGATGGAGGTCCAAGTCTCTAGAAATAACTAAAGAGAAATAAACCCAACAAAGCTCAACTAAAGATAAAAAATAAAATTGAGCTAACCACATAGGTTTTAAATGGACCCAAAAACTAGAAAAAATTAGTGTTTGACTAGATCCAAAACTAGCCTAGGAATAAAACGATGCCCGTGTCTCCTTAGTAAAAGAGTCTATAGGGGTTTAGCAGATCCCCACTTCCATCCAAAAACTAGAGTGAAGAACTTATCTTTAAGGGTGAAGCTAGGATCCCAATAGGGGCCTAAATGGGAGAAAGATTCCTCAAGGAATCGTATGAGTAGTTTGTCTTGGATCTAAGTGTTGAAAACATACTCTAACTATAATCCATTACTAGATCTGATATTTGACTAGGGTCCCTCTAGAATTTGTTGTACAAAGAATAGCCATAGATATTTAAATCACCAATGAAACTAAAAACTTTTGAGAAAGTGTTCCTAAAGACCTTATTTTCATGTATTATGTTATATTGAACACACCCCAACTTTAATTATAGATGTAATAGTAGTGACCCATTTGCTGTTATAAATCTTGTTCATAGTAGGGATATACGTGCATGTTTAGCCTATTTTCTTATCTTTGGAAATTTGCATGTTTTAGCATTAAATCACCTTTATTGCATTTGTTTTCCTCTTTCAATTCATTTTCATTTAAATAAATTATTTAAAATAATATATTAATGAAAATTTTGGGAAACTTATTATGTATGATAGGTCTTTAGAATTATCAGTGTTCAGATTCACTTATAGAATTATCAGCATTTCAAAATTTAAATTTTTTTTCTTCAGCATTTTGGTCTTTAGGAGAATCATTTGGGAACTTTTTTATTAATAAATTTAGTCATAATATTTTATTCATAATTTTATTTCAAAAATTTACCCTCCAATTTTGTTTCTTTGATATTTTATGTTCTAGACTTTATTGTCGATAACTTATGTTTTGGATCTTCTTATTCAGGAATTTTTGTTTGAAATTTTGGTCTTAGGAAAATTTATCATCAACAACTTTATTTGGGTATTTTCATTTGGAATTTTCATATTCAACAAATTTATTTTAAAAAACTTTTCATTTGGATCTTTTATCTTCAGCAAATTTCTCTGACAAATCTTCTCGAATGACAAATTTGGTCTTCAGGAAAATTGTTCAACATTTTAGATTTTGAGAAATATTTCATGAATCTCACCAAATAAAAAATTCTTATTCAAGGTCTTTTGTTCTAAACTTTAGGTTGAAATAATAAAATCATTTATATCGAACACAAATGCTAGTGCTCAACTAAACCACACATCAACAAGTGTCAAAAGATGCGATGCTATGGCAACCCTCTAAATGAGTAAGCATCCTACACATGGTGTGTTCACTAAGCCAAAGTGGTCAAGTTCAAATTAAATGAACACAAAAATATTGGATATGTTGGTGATTAATTGTGCATGAATTGATCTTGAATACTAAAAGGTTATAACATCAAGCTAATAACTAAATTTACATTCATTGATTGTTGATGATCTCAAGCAAATATTTCCCTCTAAGAATTCAATCCCTAATAATGTTCAATTAAGTTGTAATTTTCATAGAAGAGTGGAAAACCACCATTTTAATGATCTATAATTTTATCGACACTAAGAACTAACAATGGCATCTTCATATAGAATATAAAAGGGAGCCTAAACACCATCTAGATTTTCTATCGATGATTCAATGGAATATATTGACATAATATTAGACACCTCTATGTTTGATGGTATCTATGCTAACTAATCAGATCTGTGGGTGGATATAAAATGTGTCAACACATTTTCCTATGAGGAAGATGTCTCTCCAAAAGAACAACATGTAGCAGTTGACCTACTTCCCTTCAAACATCAAGCACTTGACTAAGTTGATATTAAATATGAGGTCATCTCATGCATCATCATGTTATGTGACTTGTTATTTGAAGGAAGGACTGATGTTGGTGGATGCTTCCACCATTTCAATCACAAAATCATCATCACCTACATATTAGGGTAAGCTTTTTAAATTTATTTATGCTCTCTAATCCTGAATAACACATTTGATTTACATAGTGTAATCTCCTAAAAGAAGATTAACAATATAAAGAAGATAGTGAGCAAATGGCTTCTCATTGGATAAACCTTTTCCCTCAAGGACAAGAACCCTATGCCCACCACCAAATTTTTAATGTGAATTAAAATTGGTATGGCATTCATGAGTTGATTATATGGTCACCTAGGCATCCACTTCCTTCACATGGAGTGGGTACCATTGTTTGACCTATTACTAACCTCAGAACACACCTACACATTGGGAGAGATCATTAGTGCTTGGTCACATAATATAATATTGCATAATGAGAAGAGGTCCCAAGGGGATAATTTATAAATTATGTCCTACATTCTTGATGCTATCAAAAATACTATCTACATATAGAATGGGTCTCTCTTGGACCCAAATCCTTATTATAGCAACAATAGGATTTATGATTTATATTCATTTGTGCATATACCAAGAATATACTAAGGATTACATTGGACTTGTATCCCTATGTTTGGATGGAAATTCATGAGGAACCCATGCCAAGAGTACTTAAGATTATCATCAATTCACTCATGCCCAAGGGTGACTATTGGTTATTTCTAAATTACACTATGATAATGGTTATGGGACATATGGTTGATCTTATTTGCCTCCTAAAATACATCTGATAAGTTGGATCATTAATAAATTACTTATCAATTATGAAAGGAGATTAATGAGGATCTAATGAGGGATCAATAAGAGCACATTTCATGGCTCTCATCTCACTATTAGGAGGATGTGTTATACCTTCCATAGACATTTAGGGTTAGTTGTAGGGCTAAGAGAGGATATGAACTGGCCACATTACTCGATAGATATTAGGACCCTCATGGTAAGGTACAACAATGTATTCATAAGCTATGCATTTAGTAGAGTCATGATCCCTATGATCATGACTTCTTATTTATCAAAGAAAAGGATGATGCCCAAGTTTTGGAAAGGAATAAGACAACTAGAGTAAATTAATATTTACTCAAGGTAATCCAATCATATCCCTCCACAAAAATTAAACAAGCACAATACAATATCCTACCACCATAAGGATGGACTACTTCAAACTTTTGGAATAACATACCCCTTCAGCAACCACATGATCAAAGTCAAGACCCCATAAAACCACCCATCATGATGATGGTTGTAAATCAAGAGTAGGGTGAAGGAGAAACTTCAGTTGTTTCAAGATGAATAGAAGAAGAGACTTCTTAGATAAAATCACCCATAGTTAAATTGAGGGAAATAAAGTAAGAACATCATGCAAAGATAGTTCATAAATTGGAGGGATTTATTGGAAATGAATAGAAGCCTATTTGTATAGATTTGTCTAACTCAAAAGACCTCACACCCACTATTGTATCCTTGGAAACCATTTCATCTAATTTGGAAGTCCCTCTTTCTACCCAAAAAGTGGATGTTCCTCTAACTAAAAATGTAATTATATTCTATGAGAGGAAGTCCAAGGTAACAAGGCCTCAGGTGTAGTCTATAGAGGGACCAAATGAGTAGACATAGCCTTCGACTAAATGTGATCTAGTGGATGAAGACAAGAAGAGGAAGTAAATGAGGCCAAAGTCTTGAGCTTACAAGAACTCAAAGTAAAATCACTCCTCAAGAGTGACCAAGGGTTTACTTCATATTAATCCCTTAGGCCACTCTTCCATTACGACATTTCCATTTTCTACTTATGTCCCTTTTATATCACTACCTTCATCTGGACCTATATCTCTACCCATTACTATAGCTATTCCTTTGCTTTCCACATCTACTACTACTAAAATCAACACACCATTGCCAATATCATCTACTAAGTTAAATTTAACCATGACTTCCTTAGGATAAATTTAGACCATGACAATGGTAGCCACCAAGAAAAATTCAAGGAAGAAGCTTGTCTACATTGTACACCCAATGTCACAATTGTGGAATGTATATTAGTAAAAAATAATATGGTTTTCCATACCAAATTTAGCTCCCAATACTGATCCTTCAGAGGATACCCAAGTAGAGACACAACCATTAGACCCAACATAATCGAGACTTCTAGACTAGGCCAAAGAACTAGGAGATTTAGATTTTAAGATAAACTTAAATATTATTGAGCTACCCAATGTGATCTCATTATTTGATAAGTCTACCAGATCTATGAAAAGAGTAAAGAAAATAAAGATAGAAGACAACATTGGGAAAAACTTGATTCTGGAGGAAATAAAAGAAGTCTTTTATCTTTCCAAGAGACAAGATATAATAATGGGTTAATATTCATACATTGAGGACTTTGGGTCCTATATCGACACCCATACTAGATCTTTGGTAGAAATCCATGAGGATATTGAGTAGCCAATAAAGGAGTTAAAGTGAGAATTGGATAATCTTAGAGAACAACATGTCATCTATGTTCCCTTTGAGATTTATAAAGATGTTTAAAATGTATTCTTAAAGCTCTATGGTATACTGGACACTATTGGCTAATTGATGACACCATTGGCCCCTCATTTAACTCAAATGGACAAATTGTTCAAAACTTTGAAACAATATGAGGTCCAATTGAATTATTTGGGTTTATACAACCAAAATAAGTATTTCAATCATCTAGACTTAATGTCACTATTGGAAGCACCAAATGTATTAAATTTAGTGGTCATCTAGACCCATGAAGAAAGGGAGTGGATAATCTAAGTTGACACCTTAATCTATAAAATAATTGAATAGGAGAAGCAAACATGACAAATTTTGAATGAATTGGAATTGATGGGTACATGGGATGGTACTAGAAATTTGTTAGTAAGGTCCATTTTTGATCAAATGATTCTACAAGACTCATGAAACTTTAAGCAGAGTCTATAGGGGTTAAATTTTGAATACATTGAGGCTATGTTGAGATTTATAAATAATAAGGACACATAAGTGGAGATCTTTTAAATAGGCTTTACAGCCACAAAAATTGAACATGCAAGATTAATAACACAAGTTAACATGGTGAATAGACCATCTCTTTTAGATATGAGCATAACAAGATGAAAACATACTATTGGGTATAAAAAATACTAAGAGATGGAGGTGAAAAGGAAGTCTATCTCCATCTCATCTACCAATCTAGCTAATGTGTTAGTTTTAACATCGCCTCCATCTTCCAATTCAGCCACATAGACTCCAATTTTAAGTAAATAGAAGTTATTTTAATATCAATTTTATATGTAATTTTGAATGTAAGATCTATTTTAACTAACTATATCTAGTTATGATTCATGCATAGATACTAGAGTTAACTAAAGTGTTTTTCCAACATGCACACATTGCATGATTGCATAAAAATAAAAGTTGTTAAAATTTATGAGTTGTAACATGAAGTTTTACATTAAATTAGAACTCAAGTTCTGTTTATGCTAAGATCTTAATCTAAATCTTTACTACACTTGGAGGATGAGGAAACCTTTCCCCAAGTCTTTAAATACATGTAAAACCCTCATTTAAAAGGGTTAGAGTTTTAATAAATATAGGAAGAAATCAATTTATTGATTGTCATGCAACTACATTGGTACTTTCTTCTCCCTTTTTTCTATTGGTAATATTTTAGCTTATTTTTTTATGTCAATTCAGTAATTTTGAAGTGTGAAAAAGCTACAAATTTTTGTAATGGATAATTTTGATTTTTATCTTTGATTTATAATAATCATTAGATGTGCATAAGCTATTAAAAGTTAGTAAATTTCATTGAGTTTAATCAATCAGTTTAGATTGCATTGATATTCTAAGGTGTGTAATGTGGATACTCTAGATACCTTTTTTGTCTGAGCTATAATATCTTAATTAAGGGTGTGTAATATCAACTCTTAATATAGAAACCTTCAGTTAAGACCAATAAGTTTCCTATGCCTACTTTCCTAGACTACTTAATTATATTCGTTTATGATTGTGAAACAACTATAAATGAAAATCATTGGTTCTGGAAATACTCATTCGGTAAGGAAATAACCTTGGAATTGACCCTTTGAGAACATAGGACTTTATTTTATACCTTACCTTTCCCTCCTTTTTTTGAGTTGAGATCTACCCATCATAGAGTAATTATCCACCCAACAAACTCACCTAGTGTTTAATTCTTTTAGATTTCACCCATCCATCCATTTACATGGTTAAATGACCTACACACTCAACTCGTTACTCCACAATTAGTTTTTTTAACCACATACCTACAACTCACACACCAGAGTGAAACTTCATTTCCATACATATCTTAAAATGTTAGAGGCCACCTTGTTTAACTTCCATGGTGTGCATAAAATCCACATCAATAAAAATCAAAGTTAGTGCTAAAAGGAGGATACACTTATGTGTTTTCATATTAGTAGAGATTAGTCACTATGTAGAGTTTCATTGAATATTCCTAGAAGAGTAACATAGTCTAGGTCCGAAATTAGCCTTTTGGTTTCACCTTTATCAAATCATATGAGGCCTAGACTAGTATTGATCATCTTTAAGATACACTAAGCTAGGACACCTTCCTTAGTAATAAACATCCCACTTATTAACCATCCTATGACTCAAGCTTATTTAGTCATATCTGATATTGCCATTCCTAGAGACCAACATAATTACCAAGGAATCCATAAAAATTCTTGCCTACATTTCCCCTTGACAATAGAGGTGAACATTAAATATTTTAAGGATGCTATGAGATTATTGAATGTCACATATGAGGATGTTACATGTAGAGTTTTCCCATTTACTCTTCAAGATTCTAGTTATGATTGGTATCTTAACTTGCGAGAAAATTACATCACCTCATGGAATGCATGTCAAAATACTTTCCTTTTCAAAATATGGGAAAGTTACTAATCCAATTCTAGTGTATCAAAATTTCACCAGCATGAAAAGGGAGCCCAATGAGTCAATCTAAGCCTTAATATAAAATTTTAGAAGATGTACACTTAGTTAAAAACTACATAAAAACCAAAATTAGCTCTAGCACTTGATATGTAGAAGAACACTTTGGATCCCATTACTACACTACTTTTGTAGAGAGCTACTACCATTAATACTTTAGCCTTAGTATATGAAGAATCTATAAATACTCACAAATAGTTCAATTTTTATCTCAATAATCAAACATCAGAGGGCTTAACATTTAATAATGTTTTTCTATCTTTGAATTCAAGTGTACATGTTAATTAGAATATCCTTGTATTTAATCAAAATCAACTGTACACTCTGACTTACATGACATAAAAAGTGATAAATCAATATTATGGTTTCTTTAATAATTAGGCAAAAATGAATAGCCTTTAATAGAACCAACAAAATAAACATCTGACTCATTCTAAAACAAGAGTCGCTCAAGGTGTAGACTTAACCAAAGCTGACTTGGATTCTATACAAAGAGTGGTCCAAAATTTGAGCAATGACTTCTTGAGTATTTAGAGAAGGATGGGAAGTACCACCATTCATAATAATAACTAGGATTATTGTTTTCCATGATATAACATGTCCTTCAATAGATCCACCAATAATTTAGAATAACAACAGTCCACTAAACTACCACAAATCAATATCATAGAGATAACTTTCGCTAATTGGTGTAGAGTCTATAACACCTCACAAAATGTATAATTGGAATATGTGGATTTTTTTGAATCATTTGAAAATTTCTAAAGGGAAATGATCAATTAAGATCAAATGATAAATCCCCCAGATCTCCCTTGTGAATCTAGCCCCTTAAGTGCATCTATGGTCTTTGAAACTTATGAGTTTACCTTCCACAATGAAGATGACAATGTTCCAGAGGATAATTATAATTAAGTAAAAGTATTTCATCATTTCAATAGGAATAATTATAATTTAAATAATAGATAACCTCTCACCACTTGTACTCATAATAGTAAGTTATTCCCCCGAATCCTAAAGTCAATAATAATCCTCCTCCCCCAAATGGTATTGATCAACCTCAATAATAGAGAAGAACATAGTAAGTGAGGATATAATATTTTTGAGGATATGAAAAAGATCAAATCTAAATTTAATCTATGAACTGGCACAAATCATTGAACATAAGGATCTCTTCTGAAAGTCTATTATAGAAAAAACCAAAATATCTAGCTCAAATGTCATATATAAAATCAAGCCTGTAGTTCCCCTTTCTTGTTAACCATCCAATAATATGGTAAGAATATACACACCTATTTGGTGGATTTCAGAGCTTCAACCATTGTGATTCCAACCTTCATTTTCTATATGCTTGGTTTAACCCCAAATCCATCCAAGAGGACTATTTCATAACTGGATAAAATAGTGTTACCCATGACAGAACTTAACGATGTATGCATCTTATTTGCATCAGAACCTCATGTCCATATGACTATTAACATATTGGTAGTAGATATTTCTAAAGGGTATGAAATATTATTGAGTAGAGATTGGTTAAATACATTCAATATATACCTTTCCATAGATTTATCTCATATTTGGATGTTGTTGGTTCCCAATTGTACACCTCTAGAATTTAGCCTTGCATACTTAAAAATATGGAAAACATAGATGATAAACCTATATTATGTCATTATAATGGAGGAAGGTTTTAGCATTTATATGCACTAAATGTAGACAATGACTAGAAGAGATTGATAGAGGGTATGGTTAGTTCCCTACTATTACTAGCTCTGCTTGAACCAAGGTGAGAGGACCTATGGGGTAGCTTGGTCATAAGGATTAATACTAAAATTCAATCTCAATTACTTTCACACACAAAAATATGATAAAATCATAACCAAAACTGCACATTCCACTTAGGAAGATTTGTCACATGGACTAAGCAAATTCTTTTGAGTCATACACAAGATACTAAATATAGATATAGGAGGGTGATTGTAATCTTCTTTTTTATAGAAACTATTGAAAACTAAGAGTCAAATGGAAAATTATAGTGCTAATATTTAAAAATTAATTACAGACACGTTTTAAATATACAACATTTATACATTTGTGAGAAAATAATAATCAAAATATTCAACAACAGGTATTTCTTGTAGTGGTAGGATAAGTAAGATGAGTTGGGTATATGTGAAAAGGTTGTGGTGGCTTTCAACATAGGGAATTCCCTAGGCTGCCATGTTGTCATTCATACCAGGATGTAAGAGACTAGTAAACAAGGTAAATAAAACTATCAATAATGGTTTGCATTCATTTATTTCAATCTAATTCAAGCATTCAAATTACCCTTGACATCTCCAAAGCATACACTGTAAGTAGAGCCTCAAGCACTTGTTACTATCAACTCCATAAATCCAAGGTGTCCTTAAAATATTATCAACACAACCTTGCCAAATCACAATGTAAAAAGGAATTTATAACATAAGTTCATGCCTATAATAACTACCATTAAGAAGCATAAAACCATATACCCAATAAATAGTGCATGAAGAATGTGCCATTGCACTTTATTGACAAGAAAGAGCATAAATCATAGCTAGTTTCCATTAACTTTAAACTAAATCTACATACATCAATGTTTATAAGGCATAACAATGGTGAAAATCATAGTGGATTTAATCTCAAATATGGGAGACATAAATTATCTCAGAGTTTACTAATAACTATACAAGTGAAATCACCTTAGAAACAGAAGCAAAAGCACATAGCATAAATTTGAAAATCAAAAGTCTCTGTAAAGAGGATATTTCTTAAAGTTGAAAAATCTTAACCCAAAAAATACAACCTATATAAAGAGTACAAGACCTCTTTACTTATGCAAATTTTCTTACCTAAACTATTCTTAGAAGATGCTCCTTCTAGAATATGCCTTTGCATATGCCTGGAGACTCTCATGCTCTGCAAGGTGATAATGTTGGTGATTCGGTTGTCCATGGAATGATGAGACTACAAAAAAAACTTTGATATACCTAGCTAGAATCTTAATTTAGTTGATCTCGAGGGAGAATATTCTTCTTGGGTATCAAACAAATTTTTATCTTCTTGTGCAACCATTTTGCACTATCTTTAAACTAATCATTTCCCACTCAAACTAAATATGACATTCTAGCTAAAGATCTAGTCACTTCTTTCTTTACAAAGAATAAGGAATGAAAGTCTGGAGGGATGATTAAAAGATATAAAAAATTAATATATTCTGGTTGGTCATTTTTGAATGGAGTCTCCATGATGGCTAACTTCATCTTTTGCTACAACAGATCAAGGTCTTCATCACATACCTTGGTCACAAGCATGCTTGTAGCATTAAACTCACCTTTTTGTGCTTTGTCATAATCATTTTGTTGCCTTTGTTTTTGACCTTGTCCATTCACATTTTCTCTTTTAATTTTAGGGTTTCCACTAAATGACATGTGAACTATTTTTTCCCTCCATTTTGCCTTGGTAGGTTTTCAAAACACAACTACAATTTTACACCATTTATTTTTGGTAGGATCTTGGATCCCATTCACAAATTTATAACCAATGGGATTTTGAGACTTAGATGAACATTTAAACATTTGATAAATTTCATAACATCTTCACACTTGCTTTCCCATTTAAAAAAATTCTACTTTAGCTGGGCCTTAAATCCCACATGAATTTGGTGTGACATTTCTAATTCCCAATTGTAACATATTTTCCTCCAGTAAAGGTTTTAACCCTTAATGAAGTTATTGAGAGGAATTTGTATGAATTTTACCATAATAATTTATATCTAAATCTTTAATATTTGTATCTATTATTTTGGTAAGGATAACATCTTCTTGGGGAATGTTACAAGGCACTATAGAACACAGGGGATCATACACAGTCAAATTTGAGCACCTTGCAGTATTTTGATTTAAACTTAGATGATAATTAATTTTTAGTGATACTTAGATATTATATGCACATGTCTGAGATGGGGTAAATATTATTTAATGGTAAATTTATGGTTTTAGAGAAAATGTATTGCATTAGTGCAACACGTCCTCTATCCATATCTAAGGACTCTATCAAGTAGTTGGTCTCCTCCATAAAAGTTTTTTTGTACACACATGGTGAATGCAACATTTTTATTTTTTTCCATTTCCAATCCTTTTGTATGAGAATTTTCATCTTTAATTTGGCTCTTCCACTCTAGAAAATCAAAAGATTTGGAGATGCCATGGATCACAATCTCTTTGACTTGATTTCTTATGAGATGAAGCCAGGATGGATAGCTTATCACATCTAATTGTACATCAATGTCACTCCTTATCTCATCTTTATTTAGTAGTGGATCTACCATAAATAACAATACTAGCATTTACATAGATTTGATCCTTCATCTTTAGTGTTGGTGATAGCTCAATTTGATCCCTTTTACCTTTTGAGCTGATGAAAATGGGCCAAGAGATAGCTACTTAGAATCCCTTTATGAACACTCCAACTAGAAATTTCTAATATGTTATTAAAAATGACCCTCTTGTCCTTAGAAAACATGTGGACCTTTTATTTGTTGATTTTTGAACCTTGCATATACTTTTACAATGCTGCAAGCTTTTAGTTACAATTTGTAAAAAAAAAAAAAAAATCCTAGAACTTTTTACTAACTTGACATTTAAGTTGATTCATCTTTCAAACTTAACCACCATAGACTTCATAAATTTACTTATAATTTTCAAACTACATTAAAAAAAATTGTAATATGATGTTGCACTTCCCTCCCCTACTTCTTTTCTCTCTCATACTATGTTCTAATGACCTTTGGGCTCTTAATATAAAATTTCAAACTTTCAAATTAAATTTACAAAGTACTATTGCATTTCCACTAGAAATGTTCATTCCTTTAGCTTTTTACTTTTTGGCACTTTTGACCTTTATTTTCCCACATGAATGTTGACATAAGATAATATGTGGAATTTAAAACATTTGTGTAGCTTTTCTTTGTTTTTGTGTATAGTGGGTATTGGACCTTTATTCCCACATTATAAATTGCAAAAAAATGTTCCAAATCAATGTTGCATTCTGCTTTAAAACTTCTATAGACTTGAGCATTTGACTTCAAACTTCCATGTGGGCATTCAAAATATCTAAGGCTTTATTTGTGAGTGATATGTTGACATGTGCCATGAAATTTGGACTTCCATCAACATAATGCAATGTTTCACATTCAAACTTGATTTTCCATTAGAACTTTATGCTTGAACATTGACACAAGACTTAACATGGGTGTTAAAATGCAATCTATGGGTTTTAGACATTTATATGTACTTTGTAATTTACAAGAGAAATGTTTCAAATTAATGTTGTATTTTCCACCCAAAGCTCTGAACTTGCTTTTTCACACTGAACTTTGGGTTATTTCTATCAATTTTCAAATTTATTAATTAATTTTACAATGCAATGCCCTATTTCCCTCCTGAAGTCCTGAGACCTTTATTATTTTGCAATGGGAACTATTAAACTTACTATTTTGTTAAAATACTTAGTCATTTTAAAATTCTTCCTAGATTTATTACACCATAAGCCCTGTTAATGCCATTAAAAAAATCAAAACATTAAGTATTAGTTGAAAATGATTTTTATAGGGTTTTCACAATATGATTGCAAAAGTGGAGTTTTATTCTGTGTAAACACTTATAGATTTCTTTTAGGGGAAAACAATTAGACCTTCAAATACTCATATCTCAGGGAGGGAAAAAATTACTTGGTTCAAATTTGGGCACTAACACTAGCTCTCACTTGGGGATGTACACACCTTATGGGTGTATGAAGAACTGAAGAAATAAGATCAGGTACCTATTCTTTAGGCCATAGAGTTAAAATTTTGGCAATTTCTAAACAAGCATCTATGAAAACTCAATAAAACAAGGGAGGACCAATAAAAATATATTATGAGGATCTAAAAATGAGCACATAACTAAAAATAATAAAATAACTACACAAAAAATCATAATGCAAAAGGGAAACAAAATAACAAAACTATACACTATACATTATTTTACACAAATACGGACTTAGTCAAGGAAGTGCTTCAGATGTCTACCATTAACTAGTAGCTATAGTATCTCACCATCTAAATCTCTTAAAATGAAAGTACATTCCCCAATTATGTAGTCAATATAATAAGGGTCCATCCATAAGGCATCAATTTTTCCATGTTTGCCTTTCTCCTAATGCATGTTATCATAGAATAAAACTAGATATCCTACTTGAAAATTTCTTAGATTGACCTTTCTATTGAATATTATTTTGAGTCTTTCTTTGAACTTCATGTGTATTTCATGATCTTGTCTTCTAGTTTCATTAAACTCAATAATTTGGTTCATTTTGATTTCATAGTGGTTAATTTCATCATCTTCTCCTAGCTGTTGCATGAAATGATTGGTTGGAAACTATAGATTCATTGGTAAAATAGTTTGAGATCCATAAATAAGCTCAAAATGGATCTTACCTATAGCTCTCTTAGGTGTGATCATATCAACCCACAACATGAATTTTAGTTGTTCACCCCACTTAATCTTGTTAGCTTCCAAAGTCCTAATGATTTTGAGTAAGTTCTTATTACTAGATTGTACTTGCCCATTCCCCTGAGGGTTGTAATTAGAATCATAAGTTAATGTGATCCCATAGTCATTACACAATGTGATTTAAGGCTTAGCTTTGAAACTCATGGCATTTTCAACAATTATCTTGATAGGCATACCAAATCTACAAATAAGGTGAACTAATAAAAAGTCCATGATTACCTGATGCGTGGCCTTCTTTGTAGTGGCCACCTCAACCCATTTTTGGAAGTATTTAATTGCAACCAATATCCACCTATGTCAATTTCTTGATGTATCAATGATTTTTCCCATAAAATCCATTCCCCGTTGTCTAAATGGGCCTTTAATTGATATGAGTTGCATGGAGAGAGATCCAAAAGCTTTTAACCTTCTAGAAAAGTGCTAACATTTCTTAGATTTTCTTAATTTTTGTGCAACATAATTAGAATCCTATGACATGTGACTTTAGGTGCAAAGTGATCACCACATATCCTATTATGAAAGTCTTCAATTAAATCGGTAGTTTATTCCTCTACCGGATATTTTAATAGAATCCCCTCTAGATTATTCCACACCAATCCATTTTTAGTCAAGAGATAATTTTGGGATACATGATTAAGATTTTTTATTTGATTCTTATCCAAGTTAGAGGGATAATTCAAATATGCAAGAATTAAACAATGTCCTTATACCATGGTGACATGTTAATTTGACTCAAAGAATCATCAATATTAAAAAATATAGTGTTTGCCTCCATATCTTGTAAATTGGTCTCAACCATGAGTTTGGCTAGGCATGTTCCTCTCACCAACTTGATAGTTTAGATCTCCATGTTGTACTCTTATATCTTGTTGACCCACCTACATCTCTTTCCTGATATTTCAATCTAAGTCGATATGTCCTTAACCATTGTATGTAGGATGTACGCAACAATATTTGAACTCAAAATATTAGGTTAAAACATTTTAAAATCTTTCAAGAGGTCAAAAATTTGATTTTCCATGATAGTATAGTACATTTCAAATCCTTGCATAGATTTACTAATGAAATATATGGTTTTCTCATGACCATCATCATTATTTTAAAATAAAACTATAGCTACAATACTATGTGATGCAAAAGAGAATATTTGAAACTCCCTAGTGTAATCAGGGTGGCCAAAACAAGGGTAGACTTCAAGGATCCATTGATGTCATTGAAATATCTCATGGCCTTCTCCTCCCACTTTATGGTTTGGTATTTTATTAATATGGAAGTAATATATAGAGTGATCTCTACAAAATTAGACACAAACCTTCTTAAAAAATTTATTTGTCCAAAGAAAGACTGAATTCCCTTCTTGGATTATGGGATCGACAATTTGTCAATGGCTTCCACTCTATCAAGATCAATCATGACACCATACTTAGACACTATGTGTCACAACAACTTCGCCTTTTGTACTCCAAAGTGATATTTCTTGGGATTAAGGGAAATTCCAAACTCACTTCACCTAAGGAACACTTTTTCTAGATGATCCAAATGTTCTTTTTTTATTTTGGGAGTACATTGTAATTTCACCTAATATACAATAATAAACTTGTTAATTACCCCTAAAAAAGTCACATCCATACCTCTATGAAACATTGCACTAGCATTCATTAACCCAAAAGGAATTCTCATATAGACATAAGTGCCCCAAGGCATTCTAAATGTGGTTTTGCATCTCTCAGATTCTTTTACCACAACTTGGTTATACCCTAAGAAACTATCTAATGTGGGAAATTTTTTTGATCTTGTAACACTTTGCAATAGGTTATCCATATTAAGTAAAGGTTAATTATCCTTTAGAGAAGGTTTATTTAATTTTTTGAAATCCATGCACAAGTGGATGTCACCATTATTATTTCTCATAGGGATTAAGTTTTCCACCCATGATGAATACCTGATGGGTTGAATAATCCCACCATCCCTTAATTTATTTAATTGTTCCTGCATCTTAGTGGCCAAGATAGAGTTGATAGGTCTCTATTTTTTTGAAAGGTTTGCTATCAAGCTATAATGGGATGACATGTTGAAACAAATCCTCTCTAAATGATTTCAATTTAGAATAAGACCAAGCCAGGTAATCCTGATATTTCTTTAACAATTGCATGTAGGCTTACTTATCTTCTACAATCAAGTGAGTACTAATCCATACATTTCTTGGATTTTCTTTAGATCAAAAATTGCATTCAGTCACATCTTTTGAGATAAAGAGATATCTACTTTTAATATTGTTTTATCCATCAAAAGATTCCTCTAAACTCAAAAATTCCCTTAGGATAGTGTTTGTCCTCAACTAAATTATATCTTTCCCAAATAAGGTTTCCTTCCCATGATATATTTGAACCATGGATTCCAATTCTATGATCTGATATTGAAATTTAACTTCACGATTGAGAAGCCTTTAATTTGATCATCATCATCAAAAACTTTCCAATGATGAATATTGTCTAGAAATGAAGGTCTAGAAAGTACTTCCACTTGATAATGATAGTGAGGGTTCATATTTTCACTTTCAAACTAAGCACCTAACCATGCAAGTTTGTTAGCTTCCTCATTTAAACTTCTATCATGATAACAATTATTAAAAGCATCAAATAATTCTAACAAATCCCATAAAGCATTTTTATATTTTTTAACCTTTTATTTTTGGTGGGAATAAGCATTTCAGACCTACTTAACCACTAAATCAGAATCGCCCTTTATAATCAAACTTATAATTCCATGTTCTTGTGTAATCCTCAACTAAGAAAGAGTGCCTCATATTTTGGAATGTTGTTAGTGCACTCAAAGGATAGCTTGAAATAAAACCCAAAATATTTATTATTGGGATCAAAAAAGATAACCCCAACTACATTTCCAAGATTGGAGCAAGACCCATCAAAACACATTTTCCAAACATCATTGCTTTCTTTGTTAAACCCAACATCATTAATACCATATTGTTTGACACAATATACATTTCCAAAAAAGTTACCCAACTCTACATTAGTGTATAGAACCTTATTTAGAGAACATTTTGGATCTTCAAGTACTTGTCACATTCTAAGCTCTCTATGAAGTTTCACCATTTTACCTTCCAAATAAATGGTTACATAAGAAAGGTCCATCTGAACACTACCACCTATGCTAGTTTCCCATTTTATTGACAATAACATCCCCCACTTAGGAGGACAATCCACAACTACCACATCCATGTTCATAAATTTACCTGAATAAACTACCAATTGCACTATCAATCCTTTAATTAATCTAACAATTGGTACCTCTCTTGAGTCCATGGCATAACACTTGCTAAAATTAGATGTTATTCTTACTTCATACTCATTATAGATAGCCAAGGGAATCACATTGCAAGAGGATCTAGAATCAAACACATACTTATGAACAGTTAATCCATTGACCAATAAGGTAGTGTAAAAAGGGTCAACATCTAACTAATTTTTTATCAGTGTAGTTCCCAAATAAACCTCTAAGGATTATTCAATAACCTCATGTGACTATTCATTATCATCTAGGGGTGTTGGGGATGAATTAATCTCATTGGTAGTTATATTCTCATTAAATTCCAAATACTCAAATGCCCCCTCCTATGTTATAGTATTCTAACAACTAAACAAGTGGGACAGTGATTTTTAAGCGACTCAATACTTGGGCCATATCACATACACTATACTAAAGAAGGGGAGTATTAGGAAGAAGGGTGACAACAGCTTCAACAAGAGTATATTCATTCAAAGTTAGAGGGGGGAATAAGATGGCATGAAATTGCATACCTAAAAACATTTTTTAAGGGTGGGTTTCTTCTTAAATCATTCATATCCTTAGGAATAATGGATAACAAAGGTTCTCTATTCTTGGCTAGAGCACTTCTCTATGTGATAGTTTAGGAAGTAGTGCTAGTTTGAAAAAACTAGGGACTTCTTTAGTTTTCTTAACTTCTTTACTTTTATCCCCTACCCTTGGATCTGTAGGGATAGTCTCTTGAGGAGAAGCACCTTGTTACTTACTTCTCATATTATATTATTTATATTGGGTAATTGTAGAGTTAATTAACATCTGCCTATACTCAATTGAAGTAATTCTTCCATCATACTTTCTATTCATCATAGATCTTAGAAACTCAAAGTCATGATTTGGAAACTCATATGCTTGTGTCATGTTTATATAATAATAAAATTCAAGATTTGGGACACATACCTCTTTCACCACACTCCAAAATTGATCAAAATTAGTATCACTCAAAAAAAATTTGGAGTCATAAATTTTACATCAAAGGATTTGGAAATCAAACATCATAATATCAATATTTTTAGATGTAGACTCAGGTTCCTTTATATCTTCATCAATTATTTCAGTAGTATCATAAGGAGGATGGGGAAGGATGCACATATCACACCAATCAATTTCAAGGTCATAGTCTACAACATTAATCTTGGCATTCAATAGATAAATAATCTAGTTCCCAACTCATTTGTTCTGATTTCTATCATTTCTATCATCTTAGGTAGGCCTCTTCCCTCTATCATTATCTCTATTATAGAAAGAGGATCTCCCTTGTTCTTTATTTTTATTTTGAGATCTCTCTTGACTAGAAGATCCATGAAAAAGTCCCTTCTCAGTTCTAGCCAACTTGTATGACATTTCATTGATAGTAGTTGCCATGGTTTTCACAGTCTCCTCAAAGTTGGTAGTCTTATTGGACTAAGGTTTCTTAATATTGATCAACTTTACATCAGCTCTTTTGTTTAGAGGCTTCCCCATAGCCTTTATATTATTTTTAATTTGAATGTCCATGTTGAATGCCAACCTCACATTTGTGGGAGCCTTATATCTCAAGTAGTATGCTTCCTTGTTATCAAATGCATCACAATATATGATCAAGAAACCAATATCACTTGGCCTGATTTTATTAGGCAACCTCATCATAGTCCTATTTAACATTATATTGAAATCCTACACACATTCATTAGGGTTCTTCTTTATATTTTCAAATTATGCTAGGAGAAACCTAGGATAAACTCTATCACCATATTATATTTTAAAAACATTTTTCATTTCTTCCCATGAATCTATGCATACATAGGGAAGGATTTTGAACCACTCACATGCATCTTCTTCTAGTGTGTGCACAAAATTTTTAATACAAACATCCTCATGCTCAACCTCATAATCTTCAATTATAATGTGAAAATACCTTAAATGTTGTTCTCCAGTCACTACATTATTTCCCTAAAACTTAGGGAGTTTATTCCTTATCTCATTTGGAAGTTCTTTGTGGTGACCCTCCATTTCATAAAGTTTAATAAATATAGGAATCCTAAATGTAGGATGCTTATTTTCATCCTGATCTTTTTGCCTCATGATTGGCTCTATGGTGGGTTCAATATCATATGATAAAGAGTTGTGAGGGGTGGGTGAGGTGGAATTGGGGGATCAAACCTAGGATGAGATTCAATTTGTTGAGAAGGTGATGGGTAGTAAATAGGAATATAATATTTTGGGTTATCAATAGAACTATGATAATCTTTAATCAAAGGAATTTTAACAAAAAGAAGTTCAGGTGTATCATAATTATGATGGTCCAGACAATCCTTTCCTATTGAACTTTGTCCTTCAATTTGCCTCTAGATTTGACTTCTTATTCTATGGTGAAAATTTAGCTCAAAGGTAGGCTACTTTGATTAGTCACCTTTGAAGGAGGATCTTAGTCCTTCCAGTTTTGGAAATAAGAGAATAGTCAATACCAAATTCATTAAAATGGGCATTTATCTTTTAAAAACTAGATAAAACATTAAGGACAACACTAAAAAAAATCTTATAGAATAGAATAGATCAAAAATATGTAGCAAGATATTATAAAATTATACTTTATTTTAATCAATGATGAGAAGTCCCCAACAATGGTGACAATAAGGTGTTGCATAGTTGACAGTCCAAACTAGAAAATCAGTACAAAAATTTAGATAAAGAAATTGAGGACATGAACAAATAACAACTCTCTATAATATTTCTTGGAAATGGCACCAATGAAGTGTTGGTTCCTAGTTTTACACCTCTATAATTCATCCTTGCATACTTGAAAAGATGAAAAACATAGATGACAAACCTAAATTATGTCATTATAGCTGGGGAGGGGTTTAGCATATAGATGGACTGAACACTAACAATGATTGGAAGACATCGATAGAGGGTATGGTTAGTTCCATACTACTTCTAACTTTTCCCAAATCAATGTGAGAAGACATGTGGAGTAGTTTGGTCATAAGGAGTGATACTATGGTTCAATCTCAATTATTGGTACACACATAAATCTGATAAAAGTATAACCAAACTTCCATAGTCCACTCAAGAAGTTTGTCACATAGACTAATAAATTTTTTTGAGTCAGGCACAAGCTACTAAAGACATATATAGGAGGGTGCTTATAATCTCCATTTGTATATAAATTATTGACAACTAAGATTCTAATTAAAAATTATAATGCTAATCTTCTTACACCAATTACAGACACATTTTAGATATACAACATTTATGCATCTATGAGCAAATAACACGTAGAATATTTAAAAACATGTATTACTTTTAAGGGTATGATAGGTAGGATGATTTAGGTATATGTTAAAAGGTTGTGGTGGCTTTCAACACAAGGAATTCTTTAGGATGTCATGTTTTCATTCATTACAAGATGTAAAATACTAGTAAACAAGGTAAAGTAAACTATCAAGAATGTTTTGCATTCATTGATTCCAATCCAATGCAAGCATTCAAATGAACCTTGATATATCCAAAGCATACAATCAAAGTAAATCCTCATGCACTTTTTCTTATCAAAACCATAAATCCAAGGTGTACATAAAATATTATCAGCACAACATTCCCAAATCACAATACAAAAAGGAATTTATAACCTAAGTTCAAGCCCAAAATGACTACCATTAAGAAGCATAAATCTAGATACCCAATCAATAATGCATGAAGATTGTGCCATTTCATTTCATTGACAAGAAATATTCGAAGTTATAGGTAGTTTCCATTAACTTGAAAGTAAATATACATACATCAATGTTGAAAAAGCATAAAAATGGTGAAAAGCAAGGTGGATTTGCTCTGAAATATTGGACACATATAAATGCTCTCAGAGTTTACTAATGACTATACAGGTGTGATCACCTTAGCAAGAGAATCAAAAACACATAGAAGAAATTTAAAAATCAAAAGCCTCTATAAAGAGGAGATTTTATAAAGTTAAAAAATCTTAACCCAAAAAATCTAACCTCTATAAAGAGCACAAACCCTCTTTACTTATACAAATTTTCTCACCCAAAAAAATCCCTAAAAATTGTTCCATCTAAAAGATGCCTTTGCATATGCTTGAAGACTCTCATGATCTATAAGGTGATCATTTTAGTGATCTAGTTTTCCATTTAATGATGAGATTGCAAAAAAACGTTTATCTTCCTAGATTGAAGCAATGCAATTGAGCTTGATAGAGAATATTTTTCCTAAGTGCAAAAAAAAATTGTCTTCTTATGCAACCATTTTTCATTATATTCAAACTAATCATTTCCCACTTGAACATAAGATGACATGTCAGCTAAATATCTGATCACTTCTTTCCCTACAAAGAATAATGAATGAAAGGGTGAAGGGAAGAATAAAAGATATAAAAAGCTACTATATCTTGGTTGCTCATTTCTGAATGGAGCCTCCATGATGGTTGCCTTCCTCTTTTGTTGCAAAAAACTAAGGTCTTCATCACATACCTTGGTCAAAAGCATGCTTGCATCATTAAACTCACCTTCCAAATCTTTATCACAATTTTCTGCTTTCCTTTGCTATTGCCCTTGCCCATTGGCATTTTCTTTTATTCTTTTAGGGTTACCACTAAATGACATGTGAACAAATTTTTCCCTCCATTTTACCTTATTAGGTTTCCGAAACCTAGCTAAAATTTTACACCATTTATCTTTGTTGGGATATAAGATCCCATTATAACTTTATACTTAGTGGGATTTTGGACTCAAGTGCACATTTGCAAAAGTGCATAGCATATTTGCACTTACATTCCCTTTAAAAAAAAAACATATAGTTTTGGCCTCGAATCTTATGTGAATTTGGCATAACATTTGCAATGACCAATTGTACCATATTTTCCTCCAAAAAAGGTTTTAACCCTTCATAAAGTTATTAAGAGGAATTTATATGAAATTTATAATAAGAATTTAGATGTAATTCTTGAATGTTTGCATCTATTATTTTGGTAAGGAGTTCATCTTCCTAGGGAATGATGTAAGGCACTATAGAACACAAAGGATCATACATAGGTTACTGTGAGTACCTTATAATATTTTGATGTAAACTTAGATGATACTCCATTGTTGGTGCTACTTAGATCTTGTATGCACATGTCTGAAATGGGGTAAATATTATTTAATGGCAACTTTATAGCTTTAGATGAAAAATATTGCATTAGTGAAACACATCCTCTATCCATATCCAAAGACTCTATCAAGTATTTGGTCTCCTCCATAAAATGTTTTAGGTACACTCATGTTAAACACAACATTTTTATTTGTATCCATTTTTAATCTTGTTGTATGAGAATTTCTAGCTTTAATTTGGCTCTGCTACTATAGAGAATCATAATATTGAGAGATGTTATGGATCATAATTTATTCAACTTAATTTGCTATGAGATGAAGCTAAGATGGAGAGCTTATCACATCTGATTTCACATCAATGGCATTCCTTCTCTAATCTTTCTTAAGTATAAGCTTTGCCAAAAATAATAGTACCAGTATTTCCATAGAGGCAATCCCCCATCTCTGGTGTTGGTAACAACTCACTTTTGTCCCTTTTACCTTTTGAACTACTAAAAAAATCCAAGAGATAGCTATTGAGAATCCCTTTCATGAACACTCAAACTAGAAATTATGAACACATTTTGTATTGAAAATAACCCTCTTATCCTTGGAAGACATGTGGACCTTTTCTTCGATAGGATTTTTGAACCTTGCATATAATTTTACAATGTTGTGGGATTTTGATTATAATTTTCAATTTGTAATCTACATATTAAAATCATTTTTTCCCTAAAAGTTTCTATTGACTTGACATTTAAGTCGATGCCTCTTTGAAACTTGACCACTATGGACTTTAAAAATTTAATTTAAATTTTCAAATTACATAAAAAAATTGTAATATGATGTTAAACATCCTTCCCCCACTCCTTTTCTCTCTCTTTCTATTTGTTAATGTATTTCAGGCTCTTAATAGCAGTTTATAAACTTGTAAATTAAATTTGCAAAGTACTATTACATCTCCACTAAAAATGTCTGCTCCTTGAGCTTTTGACTTTGTAGCACTTTTAACATTCATTTTCCTGTGTGAATGTTGACATAAGATAATACATGGGTTTAAAACATTTGCGTGGCTTTTATTTTTGGCATGTATTGTGGGAATCAAACCTTTATTTGCATATTGAAAATTGTAAAGCAATATTGCAAATCAATGTTGCATTCCCCTTTAAAACTTCTTTGGACCTAAGCCTTTGACTGTAGACCTCCATATGGGCATTCAAAATATTTGAGGCTTTCTTTTTGAGTGATACATTTACTCGTGCCATTAAATTTGGATGTCCATCAACATAATGCACAGTTGCACATTCAAACTTGATTTTCCGTTAGAACTTTTCTCTTGAATATTGACACAAGACTTAACGTGGGTGTTAAAATGCAAGCTATGGGTTTTGGACATTTATATGCACTTTGAAGTTTGCAAGAAAAATATTGTAAATCAATGTTGTATTCTCTGCCCAAAGCTTCAAACTTGTGTTTTAATAGTGGACTTTGGATTATTTCAATAAATTTGCAAATTTTCTAATTAAAATTGCAATAAAATGTCTTATTTCCCTCCTAGAGTCTTCAGACCTTTATTCTTTTGTAATGGGAAATATTAAACTTAGTATTTTTTAAAAATACTTAGTCATTTTTAAATTCTTCCCATCTTGATTACACCATAGACCCTGTTTATGCCATTAAAAAATATGAAAACATTAAGTATTAGTTGAAAATGATGTTTATAGGATTTTCACAACATGGTTGTAAAAGTAGAGTTTTATTCCAGGTAAACACTTTCAAATTTCCTTCAGGAGGAAATAATTACACCTTCAAACATTCATATCTTGAGAAGGACACAAATTGCTTAGTTCAGATTTAGGCACTAATGAATGCCATGGAGAGGCATTGCTAACCAAATTATAATCGATCAAGATCTAAGGATGAAACATTATATTACAAAGTAAAATATGACTAACAAATAATTAAGTTAAAAATATCCTAATCATAGAATATATACATTTACTAAAAAACATGAAGTGCAAGAAGAAGTGCAAGGACCTTCCCAATTATGTACCCTTCATTTCAATGGAGCAATATCCAAGCAAGGATTAAGTGTTGGTATTGAGTTGGTCAATCCACAAGTGAAGAATTACCTAGCAGCATATAGGCTCAAATTTCCATGTACCAATAACAGAGTAGAGTATGAATCCCTAATTTTAGGATTGAAATTTACTTTCAAGGAACTAATGATATATGGAGACACAAAATTGGTGATCAACTAGGTCATACATAAGTACCAATGAAGGAATAATACTTAAAGAGATATAAACATAGATCCTAAGATTTAATTGAGTCATTTTAGTCTTTCAACAAAGTGGCCATTCAAGGAGAATAAAATCAAGTTAATGACTCAATGGTTGCTTTAGTAGCAAATTTGGTACCCTTGTAAGAGTCAAAAGTTCTTTATTGAGTTGGTACCTTATTCTTTGGTACTGGACAATATTGAAAATTTTTAGGTGTTTGATGATGATCACCAAATCATCCAATGTTTGACCAATTCAAGATAATTCAAGTCCTAAATAATTGATGATGAGGAAATAAGTCATTTATACTATGAGGAATTGAATGAAGAAGAGATAATCAAAATAAAATAAAATCATATCCCACTAGTGATGGTTTCCTTGGAAAGAGCCTTTGACATAGATCCCCAAGCCCAACAATAAAGGTAGCTTAAGGTCAATGAGTCTGAGTTCAACTCTGATAATTGGGTAATAAAATAATCTTACATCTTGACAATATTGGTATAAGATTCATTCTAGAGGAGAGACAAAGAATCAAAGACTTGATCATTAAATATAAATACACAATTTCATAAACATATGGTTATTTTATGATATATAATCTTATGGTCATCACCCATACAATCTCACTCAAGATAGATCATAATCCATTCAAGTAGAGATAGAGACTGGTTAATCATATTATTAAGCCATTGATCTAGAAAGAGGTAGAGAAGTTGCTAAGTTATAGGATAGCCTTTCCTATTAGGAATTCAATTTGGGTGGCTAATCTAATTCCAGTCAGGAAAAATAATGGTGAAATTAGGTTGCGTGTCTATTTTAGGAACCTTAACAAAGATTTTGAGAAAGATAACTATCCTTTTCCCTCATTACATGAGATGATAAAGACTATGAGTGTTTTTAGAATGATGTCTTTCTTAGATGAATTTTCAAGATTTAATCAAGTGTTGGTTGAATCAGATGATAGAATGTAAACTTCATTTACAACAAAGTGAGGAACTTATGCATATAAGTGTATGCCATTTGGCCTGATCAACATAGGAGCTAATTTTCAAAGAGACATGGATCATTCATTCCAAGCAATAATAGGTAAATTCATAATCATTTACATGGATGACCTTACTATTTTCTCCAAAAATAAGGTTGATCATATAGGCCATCTCTAGTCCATCTTTTAAAGATGTAGGAAATTTGGTATCTCACTAAACGCCAACAAGAGCATATTCGACACTACTAAAGTAAAGTTATTGGGCCATATTATCACCAAATATTGGATCATCTTTGAAAAAAATAGAGTTCAAGTAATTTCCAAAATAATGTTCCCAAGCATAAAAAGGGATCTTAAGCCCTTCTTTATGAAGATTAATTTCACAAGAAAATTTATATTAGGATTTGTAGAATTTATCAAATCTTTGAATGCGATTATTGAACAAGATACCAAGGTGGAATGGATATCTAAAGATAGAAGGTTTTTCTAGGACACTAAAAATGATATATCATAGAGGCCAGTATTAGTAATCATGAATTTCACTTAGGACTTCTTCCTATACTCATTCACTTCAGAACATACAATAGTTATTGTACTCACACAAAATAAGGAAGGGAGTGAGCATCCTATTGCTTTCATGAGAACAAAATTAAAAAATGTAGAGCTTAAATATTCCTTGATTGATAAGAATATCTTTGTCCTTGTCAAAGTGGTAAAGAAGTTCTAACACTACATTTTTAGGAACAACACCATTGTTATTGTACTAGACCCTGATATAAAGCTTACATTAGGATAGAATGAGTTGGGAGAGTGTCAAGTAAAATGGATGGAAAATTACAAGAGTTTGACATTGCGATAAAACTACCAAGATCATCATAGGATAATTTATTATTTAGTTGATGATTGAACCAAACCTGTGTATCACCATCGATGAAGTCTATAAAACATAGTTTTCCTAAGGAGAAGGGTATTCATATATCATTCAATTCTTACTTAATAAAACATGTCCCTAGAAACTCAAAATAGAGTAAAGAGGGCCTTAAGGCTCAAAGATGCTCATTATATGATTATAAAGGGAATTATCCATAGGAAGAACTATGAAGGCATCTCTTTGAGATGCGTATCATGTGATGAAACCCAAGAGATTTTGAAAACCATGCATCGAAAGATTGGTAGTGGCCATCTATTTGGTAGTACTATAGCCCATAGAATCCTCATAAAGGGTTATTATTGACCAATAGACTTCAAGGATTCTCACTCTCATGTAAGGGCATGCCACAAATGCTATGTTTTGTTAAAAAGAGAGGTGCACACAACAATGTCACTGCATCTCATTATCGATGGTAGGTTATTTACCTAATGAGGATTATATTTCATTGGTGTCATAAAATTAATTTTTTTAATTGGGCACAATGTTTTGCTCACTAATACAGATTATTTCACTAGATAAACTGAAGCAATATCCACTAAGAATTTGAGAGTACAAGATGTGATCAGTTTCCTTGAGGAGCATATCATAACTAGGTTTGGTACTCCTATTTCATTGGGCTATGGCACATAAGTGAGTCCCACTTAGTAGCCAAGTGCATCCAAACCCAAAAACAATTGGGGTTCTTTCAAACCCCCTTTGTTTTAATGCCCATATGTATGTTTTGAAGGGGGTTCAAATGAACCCTCTTCGAACAAAGGGGGTCAAAGGGTTAATTTAGCATTTGATTATTTTTTTATTAATTTGAATGATATTTGGGGGAATTCAAATGAAGGGGGTTATAATGAAGTGGGTTTCTTTGAACACCATTCATTCTAACCCCATGTGGCATGAAATCCTGACCCATTGAAGTGGGAAGCTACTATTGGCCTAAAATTTCCACTTTAGATGCCACGTATTAGGATGAAAAAATAAAATAAAAACATGTAGTTCTATATATAAATAGGTATTTTTACAAGCTTTCTAATAGTATGAATTTTTTAAATTTTAATAATATTTAATATTTATTTTGATTTATTTAGTAAAATATACTTATTTATAAAATGAAGTACCATATGATTGATGCATTGGGAAAAATAGGAGACTATGCCCAATTTTTTTTGAAAAATATCAGTGTACTCGACTTTAATGTACTTGTTCTACTGGTAAAAAATTAGTCTATTTCAACACACACACACACACACACACACACACACACACACACACACACACACACACACACACACACACACACACACACACACACACACATAATATGAGGAGAAGAGATAAGCATGGATATTCCTTGCCTTGATCATTAAAAAATTAATAAAATATTATTTTTTAATCAAAAATTATAAAAAAATAATTTTACACTATGTCTATGTTTCTAAAACCTTTTTGAAAAAAATCTTGAGAAAATATTATGTTTTGAGAAAATTATGAGGAGAAATCAAGTACTCAATAAAACTTTTTGTACACAAAACATACACACTATGTGTTTAGGTATTAAAAAATCTATTTCTTATTTTTTCATTTTTTCAAAAAAATAATAAATGTAATCTAAAATTTAAATAAAACATTTCATTAGGTTACACCATTTTCATATTTTATACGGTTAAGTCACTATTGTCTATACAAATTGAGAAATGTTCAGATTTTTATTTTTTGTTGTCCCCTTAGTACCAAAAAGTGGGACATAATATTATGCTTCAACCCCATTGATATGTGATAATGGGCCAATGTTCTAATCAGCTAAGTTTATAGAATGGCCCACGACAATCAGATCATCATTAGATCATCCTCCAATCACTACCTGTAAGGGAATGGGTTAGCTGAATCAACTAATAAAAATCTTACTAATGCTATCAATAAATTGAATGTGGATAAAACTAGAGAGTGGTATATTTACTAAAATATGCACTTTGAGTAGATCAAACTTTGTACAAGTAGGATCTTAAAGCCTCACCATATATACTAGTTTATGGGAGGCAACTGGTATTCTTAATCATGATTAATATGACAACATATCAATTCATGAAAAAATACATAGAACCCAACAAAAGGATAGAGTCCATATTATTAGATATCATAGAAATAGACTATTCCAAGACTGAAACCCTACACAATTTTAGTAGCCATCAAGATATAGTCAGAAGATGTTTTAATAAAAGAGCAAAATTTAGAGCATTTTTGATATCTAACTTGTTGCTTTTATGAGACAAATCCCATGAAAATAAATGATAGAATGAGAAGTTCACCCAACTATGGATAGGACCCGATCAGATCTTAGAGATCTTGGGTATCAATGCTTTCTATCTGAGGGATCTCTCAGGTAATGAATTGACATCTTTGATTAATGGACAACTTTTGAAGCACTACTTCATGGCTGATCCATCTGAAGATGTATAGAGTAACAATAGGTGTCCTATTAGAGGTAGGGGTAGGCTAGTTTTACTTTATTATTTAGTCTATTAATTTTAGTCATTTGTTTTTACTATAGTACTTTCATTTTTCTAGATTAATCATTCTCACTTTTTGCATGTTTTTTTTAGGTATTTTTTTTGTATTCTAGCATAGTTTTCCTTTTGGTTTCATGTCAATTTGACTAATTACTCTTGGTATAACCAAGAAACAAATTATTTGAGTGGTGTCCTAGATCTATATTTTAAATTAAACTTGAATCAATGGGTATTACACATTGGACATCAAATATTTTAATCTAGATAGTCAATAATAAAGTTAACCATGATAGTATTATAAATCCAATGATTCTATTAGGTATATAAAAGATGATCCCATAGCTCCATGTAAATTTAGAAGGATTTTCTCATATCCTTGGATCAAATTCACATTAAATATTAATAGTTTCTTGGGATAATAACCATTGATATGGGTAAAGTTAATAGGGACATTATGATCAACCAAACCTTACCTAAACCAACTCATGGTGGTTAATTTTTCCTTTCTTTCATTGGAACATAGAAAAAAGAGGAGAAAAAAATAATTATATAAAATTCTAAAAGAAAATTAAAAGGGATTAAAAGCCTACATGATGAAATAAGATCAATGTATCACACATCATGAAAGAATATGAAAGAAGGGAGGAAGGGTTATCAATGGCATCTCTATCGGGGCTATGGATGTCTGAATAGTAGCAAATCAATCCCTAAGCTTCTTAATTTTTTGTTGAATTAAACACTAAATCAGAATGAAACCTATAGCACATCCCATGTCTTTGATAAAATACTTTGACACTGAGTAAAGATCACTTTAACACACACTCATCCAAGTTATGATTAAAGTAAGTATGTTGTATGAAGTTACCAAGAGTCCCTTTCATGTTTCTGACCTAATCATTTCTTTAACAACATGGTTCATGGTTGATATTTGAATTGTGAAACCATAGACTCTCAGTTCTTAAAAACTCAAGAGTATTCACCCCTATGAGTTGTCATTTGTTATATTAAACACTCCCCACCTTGAATTATTTATGGAATGGTGGGGACCCATTTAATGTTAGAAAGCTTGTTCATAGTAGGGGTGTACACGAATGTTTATCCTATTTTATTATCTTTGGAAATTTGTGAGCATTAGGAATTAAATATTTTTTGTTGCATCTATTTTCCTCTTGCAATCCATTATCATTGAATTAACATATTTTAACTAATGTATTAATGAAAATTGTGGGAAGCTTATTAAGTATGACATGTCTTCAAAATTATTAGTATTTGAATTCACTTATTCAAAATTATCAACATTTCAAAAATTAACATTTTGGTATTCAACATTTTACTCTTCAGGAGAATTGTTTAGGAATTTTTTTGTCAAAAACTTTAGTCAAAATCATTTCTTCAAAATTTTATTTTAAAAAATTACCTGCCTATTTTATTTCTTTTGCATTTTAGTCTGAGATTATATTGTCAATAACTTGTTCTTCTAATATTTTTATTCAAGAAGTTTTGTTTGGAAATTTGGTCTTCAAAAACTTTCTCATCGATAAATTTCTTTTGGTCTTTTCATTTATAATTTTCATCTTAGGTAACTTTCTCTTCGACAACTTTTCATTCAAAGCTTTTGTTTTCAACAACTTTCTCTAATAAATCTTCTTGAATGATAAATTTAGTATTCAAAAAAGGTATTCAACATTTTTTATTTCAAGAAAGGTTTCATGAATCCCCTCTAAGAAAAAATTAGTCTTCAAGGTATTTCATTTGGAACCCTTGGCTTACAATAATCAAATCATTTGGTTTGAATGTAAATGTTGATGCCTAACTAAACCACACATAGATAGGTATCTGAAAAGGCAACACCATCTCACCCCTCAAAATGAGTAGGAACACTATATGATGTGTTGACAAACACAAGGTGGTCAAGTTCAAATTAAATGAACATAATAAACTTGGATATGTTAGTGATTAATTGCACACAAGTTAAGATTGAATACTAAAATGATATAACATCAAGTTGATAACTAACTTCATGTTCCTTGATTGTTAATGAACTCAAGAAAATATTTCCCTCTAAGAATTAAAGCTCTAGTTACATTCAATCAAGCTATAATTTGCATAGAGGAATGACAAACCACTATTACAATAATCCAAACTTTAGTTAGCACTAAGAACTAACAATGGCATCTTCATCCAAAACATACAGGGGAGCCCAAGCAACATATAAATTTTCTACCAAAGATTCAATGAAATGTATTGACACAATATTTTATGCTTCTACGTTCAATGGTATCTATGCTAACTACTCAACTTTATGAGAGGATGTAGAAGGCATAGACACATTGGATTGTGAGGAAGATGTCTCTCCAAAATAATGATAGGTAGAAGTTGACCTACTTCCCTTCAACAATCAAACACTTCACTATGATACTTCTACACCTAAGGTTATGCCATGTATTGAATTGTTATGTGACTTGTTCTTTGAAGTAATGATTTCTATTGGTGGCTTCCTCCAGCAAGTCAAAATCAGAAAACCATCATCGCTTACATATTAGGGGAAGAATTTTTAAGGTATTTACACTTGCCACTCCTGGATGCCACATTTGATTTACATAATTTAATCTCCTATAATAAGGAAATAATATAGATAAGACAATGAGCAAATGGTTTCTCCCTAGAGAAATTTTTCACTCAAGGACAAGAACCCCATGCCCATCACTAGATTTTGAATAAGAATTTACATTAGTAGAGAAATAATAAAATGCCTATATGGTCATCTGAGCATCCATGTCCTTCACTTGGAATGGGTACCATTTCTCAACCTATGTTGACCTCAAAATGCACCTATGCATTGGGAGAGATCATTAGTTCTTGGTTGCATGAGCTAATACTGCATAAGGATGAGAGGCCCCAAGGGGGTAATTTTTACATGATGTCCTACCTTTTTTATCATGGGTATTGTATACATACACATTAGGTCTCCCTGGGACCCAAATATCGATTACATCAAAAACAAGATTTGTGATTTATATTCATTTGTGCAAATTTATACATATACCAAGAATATATTGAGGATTGTAAAGGACTTATATTCCCAATTTTGAAGGGAAATTCATGAGGAACCGATGCCCAGTGTATCTAAAATTATTATTAATTCACTCATGTCTAAGGGTGACTATTAGTTATATTTAGATTACACCGTGATAATGATTATTAGACATAGGATTGATCCTTTGTGCCTCCTAAACTACATCCTTGACAAGCTAGTTAAGTAATAAATTGCCTATCAATTATGGAAGGGGATCGATGAGGACCTATCCAAGATCAAGAAGAGTGCATTTCATGGCTCTCATCTCATGAATGGAGGATGTGTTACACCTTTTACAAACATTTCAAGGAAATTAAAAAGGCTAGGAGAGCCTATTTCAATCACCTAAAGTGGTAATTGGATGCTAAGAGTGTCATTTGAGTTATCCTATTCCTATCTTATCCCTAAACCTATCCTAGATCCTTTGTCACACTTTTTCAATCATTGATCAAACCACATACATATATAGTCAACCAAAACATAGTCCTAGAATAGCTTTCCCATATCCCAATCCAACTTACTCAAATATCTACCCAATGGACATTAGTGCCACATTTGGAACATTGCATCCACATGGCACTAGTGTCCCCAACTTGATGTTAATATCCTTAGCCTAAATCTTTTGAATGGATACTTTTTCAAATGTGTGCCCCTTTTAAGGTCATCCTAACCACATTTTATTATTTTCACAAGATACAAAACTTTATAATTATAATTCTAATTAACTCTATTCATTAGATGGAAAATAGATGAAAAATCACATTCAAACCAAAGACAAGTTGAACAAAATTAATGTATTTGATCCATATTCTAGGCTACTTCTACATACTATGATCTATATTAGACATAAGCCTAGTTTTCAAATATTTTAATGCTCAAATGCATTCAAGACATACAAGTCCACTCTCATTCTAGCATTAATTTGCACTTTCTCAAGAACTAGGTGGGAGAACTACATCAGGCATGATCCCTCTTTAGATTATCAGTATGTATAGAAATTTATTCAAATAGGGTGTTGAGGATATCCAACATATTATAATAATAAAAAACCTAATTATTGAACATGCCATGCTTGTAAAGAGAATTAGAGTGTCCACACTAAATCAAGTTTTCCAAGCACAAAATAGAGCTTTAGGTTTTGTACATGCAAGAATAGCACTTAAAAACATAGGCATGGGTACTCTCAAAAAACAAGATTAGTCTTGCAAAGGGGACACTACTACCACTTTGAGGACACTACAATAACATAGTGATATTGTATTTATGGGGTGATACTATCTATATAGGGTGCTATTATCTAGTGAGAAAATAGATTCTAGAATCTTGTTGATGACACTCAAAACTATCTAGGACCTAGTTTTCAAAACCTAGATCATATATGACAATAACTTTCTAGATAAGTCTATATTTATTCCTATTTATTAATATTTTTATAAATTTAAATAAGGTCCAATGATATAAAAAATTAGTGATTAATTATTATAATTTATTTAACTAATTTATATATCTTAGCCCTTTAATCTAAACATAGGATTTACATAGTTAAACCCTAAAAGATCAAATCACCTATGCATTGGCCACATTTAATCATAGATATTGGGACCATCATGGTAAGGTACAACAATGTATTCATAATGTAGGCATTTGGTATAGTCATGAGGCCTATGATAATGACTTTATATTTTTCAATGCAAAGAATCATGCCCAAATCTTGGAAAGGGATAAGACAACTGGAGTAAATGAAAATTTACTCAAGGTAATCTAAGCAGATCCATCCATCACAATTAAATAAGCACAACACAAGATCCCACCACTATGAGTATGGATTGTTTAAATTTTTTAGAATAATATACCTCTTCATGAAACTACATCATCAAAGTTGAGACCCCTAGAATCCACTCACTATGATGATGGCTATAAAGCAAGAGTAGGGTAAATGGGAAACTTCAATTGTTGCAAGATGAATAGAAGAGGAGACTTCTCAAGTTTAAGCACCCATAGCTGAATTGAGGGAAATAAGTAAAGAACTTTAGGTAGTGATAGTTCATGAAGAGAAGGGATATATTATAAAATAAGAGGATCTCATTTGTATAGACTCCTCTGACTCAGAAGACTTCACACCCACCATTGTATCCTTGGAAACCACAACATCTAATATGGAAGTCACTCTTTCTACCTAATAAGTGGATGATCCTCTGACAAAAAAAAGAAACTACATACTATAAGAGGAAGTCCAAGGTAGGAAAGCTTCAAGTACAATTTATGGAGGGATGAAATGAGCAAACATAGACTTTGATTGAAGGTGATCCAATAGATGAATAATAAGAAGGGGAAATGTAGTAGGCTAAAGTCTTGAGCTTGTAAGAACTCAAAGGAAAGTCACCCCTTAATAATGACTAATCAGGTAATGGTTTATTTCCTATTAATCCTTTAAGCCACTCTTTTGTTACCACATTTCCATTTGTTACTTATTTTCTTGTTATGACTACCTTCATCGAGACCTATCTCTCTACCCATTAGTGAAACTATTCCTATGGTTACCACCTCTGCTAATACTATAACCAGGACACCATTGCCAATATCCTCTACTTAGTTAAATTCACCCATGCCTTCCTTAAGATCAATTCAGACTATGACAATGGTAGCCACTATTAAAAATTCAAGGAGTAAGGTTATCTACATTATATACCTAATGTTACATTTTGATAATGTAGACTAGTCAAAAATAATATGGTCTTCCATGCCAAATCTAGCTCCTGAGACTGAGCCTTTATAGGATACCTAGGTAGAGACATAACAAGTAGACCCAACATAATCAACACTTCCAAACTAGGCCAAAGAACTAGGAACTTTAGCTTTTAAGATTCTAGACTTAAAGATTATTGTGCTACCCATTATGAGTTCATTTTTTGACAAGTCTACTAGCTTTGTTTCATGGGTAAAGAAAACAAAGATAGAAGATAACATTGGGTGAATCTTGATTTTAGAGGAAAGAGAAGAAATTTTCTTTTCCAAGAGATGAGATAGAAGAATGGGTTAGTCCCCATACATTAAATACTTTAGATCCTATATGGATACCCACACTAGAGCCTTGTTAGAAATCCATGAGGTCACTAAGAAGGTGACAAAGGAGTTGAAACAAGAATCGGAGAATCTCAAAGAATAACAGGTCATCTATGTTCCCTCCAAGATTGAGAAAGATGTTCAAAATGAAACCTTAAGGATGTATGTTATAGTAGACACTTTTGGCTCCTTGAGGACAGAATTGGCAACTCATCTAACTCAAATGGCCAAATTTCTTAAAACTTTGAAAAAAGACGAGACCAAATTGATTTTTTTAGTTTTGTACACCCTAAATGAGTCTTTTAGTCATATTCACTTAATATCACCCTCGAAAGGGTCAAGTGCATTAAATTTAGTGGTCATCTAGACCTAAGAAGTAAGGGAGTGGATAACCTTTGGTGATGCCTTAGTCTCTAAAATAATTGAATAGGAGAAGCAAACATGGCAAATTTTGAATGAATTGGAATTTGTGGGTGTATGGGATGGTATTGCAAAATTGGTGGTAAGGTATATTTTTTATCACATGATTTATAAAGCTTCAAGTAACTTCAATCAGAGTCTTCAAAGGTTAACTTTTGAAGATATTGAGGCTAAGTTGAGCTTTGCGAATAATAAGGACACAAAAGTGGAGATCTTTTGGATAGGCTTTAGATCCACAAAAGTTGAACATGCAAGATTAATAACTTAATTTAAAAGGGTGAATAGACCATATATTTTGGATATGAGCATAATAAGAGTGCAACATGTTATTGGGTATAAACATTTCCAATAGCTGGAGGCAAAGATGAAGTCTAGCTTCACCCCATCTACTAGTTCAACCAATGTGCTAGTTTCAACATAGCCTCCATCTATCATTTTAGCTGTACAAACTCCAGTTTAAAACAACCCATAGTTATTTTATTATTAATTTTGTATTTAATTTTTCATGTAAGATTTATTAAAACTAACTATAGATAGTTATGCTTCATGCATAAATATTAGAGTTAACTAAAGTGTTTTGCCAACATACACATTTTGCATGATTACATAAAAGTAGTGTTGTTGTAATTTATGAGTTATAACATGAAATTTTATATTAAATTAGAATTAAAGTTATATTTATCCCAAGATTGTAATCTGAAGCTTTACCACCCTTTAAGGATGAAGCAACCCCATTTCCAACTCTTTTAATACTTGTAAAACCCTCATTCAAAAGGGTTAGAGTTTTGATCAATATAAGAAGAAATCAAGTTATTAATTATTATCATTGATCCCAGAAATCATAGTCCCACCTGATGGTAAAATTCAAAATCCTTGGAGAGGTCTTGAAAATTTTCAAAAGTTTATCAAAGCCCTCCAATCTTCCCTAAAACTATTTGGGAAAAGACAAACACATCCCAAAGTAAGGCCATTGTAGCCTGACAAAAGTACCCTATTATCCATGGGAAAATAGATTAGACCTCCCAAACCCCCAAAAAGCTCAGAAATTTTAAAGGAATGTCTATCCTAGCACAAAGACCCAGATAAAATCCAAGATTAAAACCCTTTCTCAATCCTAAATCATCATCTTCATTATCCTCATCACCCTTATCTTCCCCCAAATTTAAAATTATTTCTAAATTATATATAAAGTTCATACAACACATATAATGTAATACCTTAACTAAATTCAATTCATTTTGAAATAAAAAATAATAGGGATTCATATGCACAGTACTTTCTTCTTTCTTTTTCTTTCTCTGTTTCTTTTTCTTTTTCAATGACGATGCAAAATATTTACACATCTTTAGATTTAATCTTCCACAAAATAAAGCCTCACAATCTGATTTATTTTGAAGAATCTATCTAATATACTTAAACCAATGCTTAAAATTAGGCACCACCTATATTATACACATAAGTGATGAAGACAATTTATAAATGCTAGATGGAAATCTTATTCTAGATAAAATATTGCACTCATACCAAATTGAAAAACTATTTTATATATCATGTATAGGTAGAGGAGACTTCAAGGGTATTGTTACCTCTACCATGTTTTAGGGATTAAAATATGTTGTCTTGCTATCATTTTACTCGGTTTTATTCTTAAATAATATTTAATTGCCTCATTAAGTTTTTTTTAAAAAAATTAATAGAAGTGCAATTTTTATTAGAAAAAAATAAAAATCATTTAGATAGTTTTTCTTATAAATTATGAGTTATTTATAGAAACTTATACTATTGGATGTAATTTACTCTCGAGTCAAAAAAAGCATGCAATTTTATATCCAAGGTCTTCCACAAAATAATGTACCTTATCTCAAAAAAATCTTTATAACATTTTACTTGTTGTGCCCTAATTTGATAAAGCTTTCAAATTCCTTGAATCTCATACTCTTATTAGATATTTTTAAAGATGAATCCATGTTAAAATGATGGGTTCAAATTCAATCTCATGGAATCAAGATCATAGGGGTGTAAAAATTTAGCAAGGGTCTCTTCCTCTTTAGGTTTGTAAACCCTAAACATTATGTTGTCATTCACAAGCACAACCCTTTCTATGTTAAAAACTCAATGCTTATTTTCTCTACCTAAACCAAATACTTTATTGCCTCTGAGAAGGCTAAGTTCAAGGTCCTAGTTTGGGTAGAGTTTTCTAGCTTTCTTGTGCCTTGGATATTCATCAAACAATTAGTTAAACACTTGAGATTGTTTATTTTCTTCACAATAAACAAATTTTATGCTTCCAGACCATAACAACATGTATGTGTGGAGATTAACCTTATAGAATATCTCAATGAGACTATCAACATCCAAATTGGAAGAAAATGCTTCACTAAATAGGTGATGTACATTAACCTTCCTGGTACTTATTTCTAGTGTCAATTGTGAGGACATGAGATTAATGATTGTCCACTTATGGTTTCCATGAATCCACTAACCAGATCCATGATCAAGAAAAATAGACCCCCAATGGAAGCTAATGATGGTTGGAAATTTATGGTTCAACAAAATAGTTGTACAATCATAAAAATTAGGCAACTTTAGCTAACCCTAAGCTAATAATGGTCATCACTATGGAAAACCCACCACTAGTTAACCAAACCCAAGCTCAACTAGCCCCTCTAGCTCCTCAAGCAACCCCTTAATTGGTCATGTCATGTACTTTTCAAGAAACCAATATGATTTTCAAAACATAGGAGTCATTGAATTCTAATTTCTCATTTTTCAATGACAAGAGTCCTTAACTCAAATGGTCCCTTGGATGCAAATCCCATATAAATTCCTTTTTCTCCTTTCCATAAATTAAAACTACAATCATGGAATCCTTCCTCTATATAAATTATGAGTCTTTCTTGTAGTGTGAAAGGTAGCATAAGTAGATTGCTAACTTTCTTTCTAAATGTCAGAAAAAACATTTTTGAATAATCACTTTATTGTACTTGAAGGCCAAGATGGTGAAATAATGCACCTTGATAGTTTTCAAAGAATGTGTATTCATGGAATGTATGTGGTTTAACTAAATCAACCCACAAGTAAATGGTGAGGGTCAATTGTAAAAATAAATCAAATATTAGCATTATATTTTTGTAAGCTATGAAAATTACTAAATTTTCTCTTCAGATGGTAATGAAAAACCATTTCACCCAATATTACTTGTCACATGTGTGGCCATGACATGGGATGTGGCAGATTAATAATTATGATATCACTAATATTTACATCATTTTTAATTTACTAGGGAGTGTACCCATATAACAGTGCACTTTGCATGGTCTTTGATTTTGATGTGAAATCCCTTTGGTTTGTTAATTGCTATGCCTTCAATCACATTGTGGAATGAGTGGCT
>JARHVA010006120.1:457500-540000 GCA_037957365.1 Torreya grandis | reverse complement strand
GGCAATTATGGATAATTTGAGCTTATTTAACCTATTTGGGACTACAAAATGTGATTTTGGGTTCAATTAGCCCTGTTGTCATCACAAAGTGAGCCAATTAGTAAATTGGGGAAGTTGTTGATGTAATTTGGTCCAAATTGAGCCATGTGAAATTAATTCTTAGTTAAATGATGTTAATTAGGGATAAAATGGTTAGTTTAGGGTTTAAATAATTTTTAATTTAGGTCTTAGAGTTTAAGGTATATGGTTTATGGTTTATGGTATAGGGTCTAATCACAAAGGTAATTGGAGCCAATTTTAGCTTATTGAACCTATTTATGACTATAGAATGTGATTTTGGGCATAATTACCCAAAATGTCATCATAATTTGAGCCAATTAGTTAATTGGGGTAATAAGTGATGTGATTTGGGCTAATTTCAACCCTATGAAAATAATTATTACTCTAAAGGATGTTAATTGGGGATAAATCAATTGATGTAGGTTTTAGGGTTTATGATTTAATGTTTAGGGTTTAATGCTTATGGTATAGGGTATAGACTTTAGGTTTTAGGGTTTAGGGTCCAATCATGAAGACAATTAGGGAAAATTTGAGATCTTTGAACTTATTCATGACTACAAAATGTTATTTCAAGCTTAATTACCCCCAATGGCATTATAGATTTAACTAATTAGTCAATTGGGGCAATCAATAATGTGATTTAGGCTAAATTGAGTTTTGTGAATCTAATTATTGTTTTAGAGGATGTTAATTTGGGATAAATAATTTGGTTTATGGTTTATGGTTTAAGGTTTAGGGCATATTATTTAAGGTATAGGGTATATAATTTAGGGTATAGGGTCAAATTTTAAAGGTAATTAAATATAATTTGAGCTTATTCAACCTATTTGTGACTACAAAATGTGACTTTAGGATCAATTAGCCCCAATGTCATCACAGATTGAGCCATTTAGCCAATTGGGGAAATTAGTGATGTAATTTGTGCCAAATTAAGCCATGTGAACTTGATTTTTAGTTAAATGATGCTAATTAGGGATAAAATGATTTTTTTAGAGTTTAAAGAGTTTTCAATTTAGGGATTAGAATTTAAGGTATATAGTTAATGATTTAGGTTATAGGGTCTGATTGTAATGGAAATTTAGGCCAATTTTAGCTCATTGATCCTAATTATGACTATATAATGTGATTTTGGGCATAACAAGCCCTAACATCATCACGGATTGACCCAATTAGCTAATTAGGGAAATAAGTGATGTAATATACGTGGAATTGAGCCCTATAAAAACATTTTTTCTCTAAAAGATGTTAATTAGGACTAAATCAACTGATTTAGAGTTTAGGGTTTAGTGTTGTGTGTGTGCACACGGTTGGGGGATAATTATATGAAAATTTACCATAATATATACATGTTATTTAAAGATAGGCTCAAAAATCACTGAAACTAAAAACATACACACTATAATGTGTAGGCATTCTTATGTCATTGTAACCACTAGATAATGCTTTGTGTGTTTTTTATACAATGTCATAGGAACACGTATATACTATAATGCATATGTGTTCTTATGTCATTATATTAAGAAGTCAAAAAGGTCATATTTAGTAGTTATAGATGGTTGCGTAGCAGATGGTTTACTAAAATAAATATAAACTTATACTTTAAATTTATTTTAGTAAATATAAGAAATTAGTGTCACTCTACATCTAGATAGAGTCGGTATCAAAGCTACATGACTTATAATGTGTAAGATAGTTTTTCAAACCCCAACCTAGTCAATACTAAGGCATTTTTAGGTTTTAGTATTGAACCTAGGGATTTCAAGGCATAACTTTTGAAATTGATGTCCATTTTTTGTAAACATATAGTCATTTTTTAGGTTTTTGTGCCTTTCAAATTACTTCTCGACATTTCTAAGAGTCCCAATTTTATCAAAATTAAATTTTTCAAACCACTCACTTTTAACTTGATCCAAATTGGTGTGATTGAGGTAGCATAGGTCACATTCATGACCTACACACATCAAATGACCACTTTGTATTAATTTCACTTGCTCATCATCCATCCCAAATGTCTAATCATTTATTACTCATCCTTCATAACCCTTAATCACTCTCTCCTCATTTTTAATCATCCTTAATCACTCCCTAATTGATCCTAATTATCCCTCATCATCTCTAATCACTCCCTCATCATCCTTCATTACTCCCTCATTAACCCCTACTATCCCTCATCATCTCTAATCACTCCCTCCTTGTACCTCATCACTCCTAATCATGTCATCATTAAACCTTACCATCCATCATATTTAATCACTCCTTAATTATCCCTAATCAATCCTTTATTAAATATCACCATCCCTCATCATCCCTAATCACTCTTTTATTGACCATCACAATTTATTACCATTTATAATCTTTCTCTCATCAACCCTGATCACTCTTTAATTAACCCTCACCATCTTTCATCATCGCTAATCACTGATTCATAATCCCTCATCATCCCTAATCAATCCTTCCTCATCCCTTATCACCCATAACCATTTACTCATGAACCCTCACCATCCTTCATCATCCCTAAACACTCCCTCATCATCCCTAATCACTCCCTCATTGACCCTCATCATCCCACATAATCCCTAATGAATAACTCATCATCTATACTCAATATATCCTTTTCCTTCCCCATCCTTAATGATGCTAATAGTCAATACTATTAGCCTAATATTATGATGCTTAGTCCCATACCCACTCTTGTTCATACTTTTACTTATTCTTGTTTGACCTTAAGGTCCTTTGTACTCTTTAACTATCTTTGTCACTTGTTTATGGTTAACTCTTGATCCACTTAAACCTTATTATTTTTATTTATTTAAGTTATGATTCATAATCATCTTCACTATAGGTGTGCACAATCACAATTTTTCTTTAAAGGTCTGCAATCATTCTTTCCTATATCTGTTCTCAGTCAAGACCTTACCAATATTCTTATCCTCTTAGATTGGTATTTTAATAAAAATGATATTATATTATTCATATGGTTTTAAAATATCCACTAAATTTATTTTTAATTATATTTTATATTTCTAATCTCCTTACTGAAGATACAGTTTGATATTTTTAGACAATAACCATGATCTTGTTTTCCTAGTCTTTGAACCTAGGTCCATACTTAAATTAATGGATAATATACTGAATTATAGGTTACCTAAAATTTTAACTTCATCACATTTTTTTTAATCCATTCCAAATTATTTTCACTTGAAACATCTCACCAAAGAGTTTAGACCCTCCTTTAAGACTCTTAATCCTTACCTTGATAAATAATTATAGGACTGTTAAGACACAACTTACAATAACTATTCTTGTAATAAATTTTAAGACAAATAATAATTACCAAACCATTATTAAACATTAATTACACATTTTTTATATATTTAAATACATTTGTAATATCTTAATGGAGGTTACAAACATTTTCATATGATAAAACCATGATTTTCCTCTTATACACAATTCTATTTAAACACAATCCTTTATAGCAAAAATTTAGGGATAATTTAGATAATGATAAAAATTTAATAAGGTATTCAATAAAATATGTACCAAATTTCACACATTTTGATGTTTTTTTATCAATCTAGATATATATTTCATGCCATTGTCATGTCTTAGAATTTAGGGTTTTAGGGCCACTTGAGAGAATTATAAAAAGAATTTAATAAATATTATAGGGTTTCAAACACTTATTCAATTTTTAACATGTATAATTTACCTTATAATACCTTCAACAATTAATAAAACTTCATCATGCTTAGAAAATTATATCAAGTAATACTAATTACTATGACTTTTATAAACTATGTCCTATTCTGATCATGAAAGGACTATAATTGAATCAAAGTACTTCTTTCCAATTGATAAATCTAGGATTATGTATCATGAAATTTAAATATCATCATATATTACATTATAAATTATTCATTAACTTACATGCATCATAAAACACATCCAACTATCTTATTTCAGACCTTCTTACACATAATTTTATGTTGTTCTCTTACACAATCATGTTTATAAAAGATTGAAGATACATGTTATCCTCATAATCATCTAAAATAATATTATTATAATTTTAGGAACACAAATAACTATATAACATAAAAATAAACACCTTATTTTATTGATCAAACTCTTAAGAAAAGATATAGACCTTACTACAACCTTTTATTGTAGACCTTCACTTTAGACCTTACTCTTCTCTTTTCATCTCCTCATTATTTTTCAAATATGGAATAATTTAATAATATTATCATCAATATATTTTAATATTACCTCCAAAAATAATTCTCTAAACATTGTTTTTATATTTAGATAAAACCAAGGTCTTCTCAACTACTTACTCCTTAACATAACATAAACTAACTTCTACCTTTTCCAAATGTTGAGTCATATTTTCAAATAGAGTTGACGTTATTTTTACCTTTACATGAGTAAAATGTAATTTTAATCATGGTGAAAACCTTTTAGGAACATTAAAATAGGTCTATACCCTTTAAAACTCACCGCAAGGGTTTACAAGTGTTCTTTGATAATTTAAATTTTCAAACATGAGGCTTTGGTAAGAAAGTGCCAAATATGAGAGTCTAACTACTTGTGTACTTTTACATGATTATAAAAATAATATTTATTCTACTTAAGACCTATAGAGACCCTTTACAAGGCCCACATAACCATGACTTGGCTTCTTATTTCTCAACACATGACTTTTTTAACTCACTTAGACTACTATGTACAAATTTACATCTTTTGACTAATGCTCCCACATCACTTAATCACTCTAAATTTTTTTAATAGGTGTTTAAGGATGTTTTTAAATTGATACAATGGGTTTAATAACTTTAAAATACCTAAAATATAATATATTCATGACTCTATTTTTAAATAGACCTCAAATAGGCCTAAAATAGGGCTAAAGGTGCAGTATTTCAAAGTCTCTTAAAAATCAAAGTTGTTGTAGACTATAGAATGTGTTCCTTGCCATGTGTAAGGTAAAAATGAATGAATAAAGTCATTTTTATGCCTTAAATATTATTTTAGATCCATACCCCCTTAAATAAGAGATCAAACCTAAGTGAGAGGGTTAGAAAGCCTATTTTGTTGCATATTAGTGAGAATTAAATACAAAAAATGGAAGAAGCTTATGTGCTTGCTTAGATAGTGTAAAATAAAATACAAGAATATTATTAGGGATTTTAAGATTAAATATTGAGTGAAATATTTTATATAAATGGTGACATACCTAATGAATAGGATCTGATATGGCAAAACTTTGTGTTATCTGCAAGAATTAAGTTTTTATAGACATGGATCAATGTTTTAATGGAAATTGTTGGAAGGTAAAGAAGTGAATGTAGGTAAAAATATGTGTTAAATAATACCACAATATTCAAATGGACTCAATTATATTAAGGAGGATACAAATAAAGGTTAAGACCTAGAATAAATCTAAAATCCTTGAGAGAAGATCATGTTTGTTGTGTCATGTAAAGGTGGTGTACTTTAAAAAGATAAATCCTGTTTGTTGACTGAGTAACAAAATTTAGATTACAATAACCCCATTTTAGTATAATGAATTAAATATGTGGCATGAAATAAGAAAGGAAAGCTACAAATCTTGAAGAAGACCTAGAAGACCTAGATGACTAAATTTATAAGAGGCCTACTTACATTAAATGAGGGATGGTGAGGGTAATTGATGGATTGATGATGGATGGTGAGGGAAAATGATGGAGTGATTAGAGATTATTATGGATAGTGATATTCAATGAAGGATTGATTAAGGATGATGAGGGAGTGATTTGGGATGATAAGGGATGGTTAAGGTCAATGAAGGAGTGATTAGGTATGATAAAGGAGTGATTAGATATAACTATGGAAGTGAAGGTCAATGAGGGAGTGATTATGGATAATAAGGAATGAGGAGAGAGTGATAATGGGTGATGAGGTATATTTATGAAGTCATTAGGGATGAGGGAGGGATAATGAGCAAGTGAAACTAACACATATTTATTCATTTGATGTGTGTAGGTCATCAATTTGACCTATATTTTCCCATTCACACCACTTTAGATTAAGTTCAAGGTGAATGGATTGAAAACTTCAATTTTGACAAACCTAGGACTCATAGAAATGCCAAGAAGTAATATGTAAGGTACAAAAACCTTTAAAATGACTATATGTTTCCCAAAAATGGACATTAATTACAATATTTATGCCCTAAAATCTATAGGTTCAATATTGAGACCCTAAAAATGCCTAAGTATTGACCATAATGGATTTTGAAAATTGTCTTCCACATTGTAAGGTGTGAAACTATGCCAGCTATATCAAATGCAAAGTGACCCTAATTTATTATATTTACTACAATAAATTTAAAGTATAAGGAAATAAATGTAATGGTTACATTTATTTCCTTACACTTAACATTAATTTTAGTACATTGTCTGCTACACAACCATTTTTATTGGGTTTTCTTTAGTAAATATAACTTTGGAACTAAAGTCTATCCCAATGAGCTAGTGCACTAGCCTTTTCACACAAATTTAAGTCTTGCATGCTCACCGAAAGCACACATGTTGGTACTCATTCCCATATTTTTTTGTTGCATAATAATACTTATCCATATTCTTGATGTTAAACATGCTTTTAAATATATACCCTATATAAGTATAGATAGACTATTTTGATACTTTGAGTTCTAAGATTGATTACTATAATTATGCATATTAGTTCCATTTGTAGTTCAAAGATAAATCTTACAAAAGAAAATATATATAGAACCCATATTAAGTATAATAACTCTACTTTACTCACATGAAACCATTCATTATGAATATAAGAAGTTTGATAAAACTAGTTACTTCATGAATTATGCTTAAACATCAAAGAGGTAAGAATACATTCCCACAATATTTTACAATAGGGATATTTATTCTTGTTTTGCCTTGACAAAGTGTTTATAAACATTAATGATAAGAATAATTTATCAATAAAATCTCCATAGGCTAAGAGTCATAGTGATCAACAACTAGTTCTTCCTAAAGACTCAAGTCTCTACACCCCCTATATCCTTGATCTATGATAGATATTTGCTACCATGTATTCTTATACTTGCAGGTTGGTGCAAAACTTCCTATTAATATGGTTAGGGTGACCCATATGAATCTTTCTTTTAACTTCTCCCACTTCTTATGTGTTCCCTTAGTCTTCTACTTCTATTCTAAGTCCTATGTCCTTGGGTTCTTTGTGACTCACTCTCTTTTGATTGGTCCTCTCACATTGGTCTTTCCATGCCATTATCCTCGTGTGCCCTATAGGTTTTGTGCCATGGTGATTTTACACCTATAAAACTACATGTCATGGTCCTTTTGCACCATGGTCCTTCCATGCCATGGTAGCACCACACCAAAATCGATAACGCTTCACCAAAATTTGGGGCTAACATCACCCCACATTATACTCTTAGTCCATCCTAAACTAAGTTACACTAGTATCCTCTATCAAAAATTTGGGTCCTGTCTGCTCAATCTCCTTATTCACATTTTCCCAATCTAATAATGCCTCAAGAACCTTAGAAGTTATTTCCTATATGGCCCCCTTTGATTTATTCATCTCCTCAATTTGGATAGAGGTCTCATTAGCCTTCTTGACTAGTTCATCTAGAGATGTGGTAACATCCTTCTAGACATTTTCAAGTATGGATACCTGTTTGTCAACCTATCCTAAGAGGTATGCAAAAATTGCATTCAAATATTAGTGATGTGTGTTTATTGTATCTTCCATCATTTTCACATACTTGAATGCCTTGGAATTCTCTACATATTTCTTTATTAATAGCGCAACATCAACCAATTGCTACCTCTAAGCTTCTTTAGCTTGGAGCCAAGCCTCAAAGAATTTATATGGGTATTCCAATCTTACAAAAATTCCATCCAAAATGGGGATAATTTAACCAACCCTCTCTAGGCTGGGCTTACAAACTTTGGTTGCAATGGTTAGATGCTCTACTAAATCCATTCCCTCATATTTTGGTGTAGATTCCTCCTTGTAACATTTGAGCATAAGGTTCACCAAGGTCTCTTGATTTCCTATGGCATCCCCATCAAGAGGTATACCATTTACCATCATTGGTTCTTCTTTCAATATTATTTTGTAGAGGTTCAAGGCCCTTACTTTTACCTTTATGGCTTTTTTGATCTATTGCTTCAAAATGGCCACTTCCTCTATGAGCGCTTGTTTTTATACAACCTCTTTTTTATACATGCACACAATTTTGGCATGTTTCCTCTTGATAATACACATATTAGAATCTGTTAAAATATTTTGGTGTATGACCTCCATGGATAGCTTAAAAAAAGCTACACTTTATAGAAAAGGGGAGTTTTTTTAGGATTTACCCATAGTGGTTTTGGCAATGTTGGAGTATTTGATCCCAAGGAAAGGTTGCCTTAGGAGAGTTCAAACTCATGCTCCTTATTGTATATATCTAGTAAGAATGACCATTATTTCCTTATTTCTAAGGTTTAATCATTAGAAATTAAGTGTTTCCAAAGATATAACATCATGTTAGGTATGCTAAATTGATATCACTCATGCACATTTCTAGTGTATTATTACTTTGATCTTCTATGGTCCTAGTTAGTTCCTTCCCTTTACTAGAGTTATGTTCTAGTTCAGCCTCCTCATGGCTACCAATGGTCATCTCTCTCATTTATTATTAATCACCATCCTCTTTTTTACCATAGAGTGGTTAAACATCAAGTAGAGAGTCATTAGAGGTGGCCTTTTCCTCCTATACTAGAGAGGGGGTCTTTTCAAAATTAGATTTTGATGCTTCCAACTACATATTAGGGACTTCTTATATGAGTACTAGCCTTGGGGCTCACTAGTATGTAGTCCCTAGAGTAGAATCCCTTGGGGGAGATGGTGGTGGAATTACTTTAGGGGGATAGGGAGGAGGTGGATTAAAAGATAGAGGTGGAGGTGGAGAAGGTATTGGTGAAAGTGGAGGAGAAGGTTAGGGAGAAGAAGGGTAAGGTGGTGAAAGGTACAGTGTTGATGGAGAGGTTTCTAGTGGAGATGGATAAGGGAAAGATGGAGATGCACATGGAGGAAATGGGAATAGTTAAGGGGCCTAGGCCATATTTTTCTTCTTTTACAGTGCATGTTGTCTACTTGTGTTGGAACCAAGATCTAGTTACTACTTCTTCTTCAACGGTCGTGTTAATTAAAGCTTTTCCTTAGGGTCCCCACCCTTTGGATCCATTCAGGGGTAAAAAATATAAAACATGTTATGAATTTTTTCTCCCACCATGGTTTTTATAACATTGATGTTAGTTAATTCCATCACCATCCTCTTTTTATAGGCCTTTTGCCTAGATAGACAAAAAATTTATGAAGAGTGTGAATCTCCAAGTCTATTCTCTCAGCCTCCAAGATAATAGGCTATGAATTATAAATTTGGTTCATGAATTCTATGATGTGCCATATTGAGAAGGCATATGGTAACTTGATCCATGTAGAGAGCTCTATGGAAGGTTTCATTCTGATGCACATCAGGGAGAAGTGCTACTTTATAGATAATTATGCTTGCTTTATAGTCAAAAGGGGAAAAGCCTTTGGGATGTGCCAGTCATTCTCAAATTTCACCTTCATCCTATCAAACCAATACCTCATCTTGATGTTATATGAGGGGATGATGTGATGGTAGCATGTGAACACCTTGTAGCATTCAATAGAGGACTTGTGCATGAGAGTTTATACCCACTTTAGTGCTCCTGAGCTATAGTCTAGCAAGTCAATCTCATAAAAAACCATTAAGAGGAGGAATACCCCACATGGGAACCTATACTTAGGTATCTAATGGATCCTCTCTATATATTCAATAATATTCTAGGTGAAGTACATAGCCCATTTATACTTCAACCCTTATGTGACTTGGTGGGAAATATGGATGTGTACCATATCAACCTCTTTCCATCGATTAGTCCCACCAATCTTAGTCGTAATGATCCATGTTGCTACCCATAAGGTGGGATCCTATAGTTCTTGATATGCATGGCATGGTCCTAACTTTAGTACATGAGCACCATGGTAGTATTTTGGACCTCCTCAATGTCTACCAAGTCATCAATCACACTCAATCTTGAGTACTATAGTCCCATGACCTTGTTGATCCTCTCGAGTGTGATCTTCATGCTACACTTGGTGAAGTAGATGTAGCCCTAATGGATGTATAAGAGAAGGAATTAGACCAACTCTATGGGTTTTAAAAAGTATGCTAAATTAAAGAATTAGAACAATCTTTTAGAGTATAGCTAGTTGAAGATCATAAGATTGAACACCACTTGGTTCTAGGTATTCTTGGTCTTGACCTGATAATGATTTTGAAGATCAACCTCCTTCCTAGGTTGATGATGGTTGTAGTCAAATACAATGTAAATGGAAACCTTGGAGGCCTATTTTTTTCACACAATACTAATTCTATATTTTGAATTTATTCAATCAATAGAGACAAGGGTGGAGACACTCGAGCTTTCTATGCTAAGGATTATTGAGACTTTTTTTATTTGTACACCATACTTTCCTCTTTTTACTCCATGCACTAAACTTGTTCTTCTAGTATTTATTACTTAATAAGAACCCAAAACCCTCTGATCACCTACTCTTCCTCTAGTATTATTAGCAAGGGTTCAATCCTTTTGGCCTTTTTTGTGGGTTGCATCACCCTTCAAGGAACCTAAAGGTTGATGTGCAACCATCCAACATTTCTAAAATAATACATGATTATAGATAACTACTTCAACTTTTTGATCTTAAGTACCCTCTAATGGTGGACCTATAACCTACATATTTTGGTACTACCTCATGTTTCTCTCATGAAACTAGAACTATAACACTTATCCTCAAATCTACAATGCCCTATGTATGTTACTATAGAAATGATTTTACTTTGTTTAGATCTAGATTCACTTGACTTAGCTCTAATAATTGTTTATCCTTAGGCTCTATTAATCTTAAAGTAATCACAAAGGTAGAGTGTAAAAAGAGTTTACCTTTCTTATTTATAATCTCAAAGGGTGGTTCTCCAAAATTTAACACTTTCTTATCACCCATCACTTCATGTTATTAATGCAGGTCTTTAATGACTACCATGCTTGGATCCTCACTTTTGTCAATTAATATATTTAATGGTATTTGTCACATCACATTATTGGCCCCTTCCTTCCATAACTATTCTTTTCACATTAGTGGCATATCTCATCTCGCACCTTCCTTTGAATTAGATGATAGCTATGTTCCACACTCAAACATGCACCATTGGATCTGATTCTTCTAGATCGAATGTAGACTATTGATCTATTTCCATACATCTTGAATGTGTACCATTGATTTAAATAATAGCTCTTGTGGTCATGACACTTGGTAGCCTCTCACTTTTTTTTAGGATTTGTTGACCTTTTGACCTTTATCTCATCCTTTGATTTGTTTTATATGAGTGAATGTGAGCCATAGATCTACCTAGACCCACTAATTTGAGCTTATCCATATACCATTAGATCTAGATTTTACTCCTAAGATCATGCCACTTGTCACTAATTCATTCAATTTTAGGATCCTTTAACTTTTAACTTGATTCTCACCATTTATCTTTGATGCATGATTAAACTTTCTCCATTAGATCTTTGGGACCCACTGACACTATCCTTACCTACTTACCATTAGATCTTGGTATGATTGAAATCCAACCATTGATCTTGGAGCATTTAAATTCAAATGACTATTTTATGAGGCTTAAACTTGACATTTAGATGCCCTAAGGACCTTATGCACCCATGTACCTTGCACATACATCTAACCCCACATGCATAGGTAACTTTCATTATTTACTTACTAAACATGACTTCTTACCCCACACTAAAATGAATCATGGTCCTCCATGAAAAGACAACCAAAAATTTGAAAATAAATTACATAAAGATAAGTTACACATAAAAAAGGCAATGCTTTTATTAAAAATAAGAAATCCCAAACTAATGGCACAAAACTTATTGATTACAATACTTCAACTATTTAGAAGTGAAATATGGCTAGAACTGGCTTCCATTATAGTGCCCAGGAAGGAACTGGCCATCCATATTTTGTAACTGGCATGCTCTAGTAGGTTAAATGTTATGAATTATAAAAGGAACATCCCAGTGGATTCAAAGCTTTCCAGGGTGGTGTAAAATTTTTGAATCATATAATAAGACGTTCATTCCTAGAGAAAATGTTTTGTTATTTATTTGGTGATCATGACATGCCTTTTTCTTATGCTTTTCCACATCTTGGCTCTAATGAACAAGGAAATGAGCTTCATCCAATTATAGTAAAATGTCTAGGCACACTTTCAAGGATAACTCTTTATCCATTTATCCTACTCATGCTATACATAGAGATGGTAACAAAAAATCCACCAGTAGGACTACCTCTTTTCTATACACCAAGCTGAATGACATTTTTTTGTTCAGGTGCTTGCAAATTATGCGGTAAGCCCATAGTAATACAAAAACCTTATCATCCCAATTATTTTAGACAACATTATAGATATTTGTCAGTGTGGTGCCTAGGATCTTATTGAAAGCCTTAATAATTACATTGGCTTGGGGATGATATGGTGTTATTTTGTGGTATGTGATCAAGTCAACCAATAAGATGTAAATTATTTCATTTAAAAAGTGGGTTTTGTGATCACTAGTGAAACTCAAGGAACATCCATATAGAGTTACGATATTCTCATAGATGAACCACAAAGCAATAATAATAGTATAATCCTTTTTTGACATAGCTTCAGCCTAGTGCATAATGTAGTCAATTACTATAATGATGTACTGAGAACTTGTTTGTCATCCTATTAGAGTGATAGGGCCAACAAAATCAATATCCCAATTCTCAAAGGGTTCCTAAGAAATAATGGGTTGTAGAGGCATGAAATCCCTTTGGTTAGGTTTGCCTACATGATGACATATGTCACATTATCTAACATATGCTTTAGAATCATAGAAAAGAGTTGGTCACCATAATCTAACTAGCAGAACCTTTCATGCAGTTTCCTCTTCAACATAGTGTCCTCTTGCAATACCCTTATGAACTTCATAGAGTACCTTTGATTTCTAAAATCAAAGAACTTCATCATTTCCCATTTTTCAAATATTTCCTCTTATAATCTGAAAGGGTGTGGCATAAACTATGAGTTACTTTTTTCTTATGAGTTGAGATCGTCATGCATGGAGCCAATGGTCAAAAATGTTGTAATGTCTTCCAACTATTCAGGTACTCACATAATGAATAATAGTTGTACATCAAGTAGATCATCTCTTATGGCACATGGTGGTTCTCTATTCTCAATCCAAGATAGGTGGTCAGGTCCATAATTGGGTTTCCAAAGTTTCACCATAAAAAAAAATTAGAACTCTTAAAACAACACAATCCAACAATAGATCTATCCATGTAGTATGGGTTTATTGATAAGGTAATTCAAAGCCTCATTATCTATATAAAAAAATGAGTGGATAATAGGTGTTGTTTAAATTTTTTCAAAGCATAGACCATAGATAATTCTTCTCACTCTGTAGTGGTATATTTTCTTTTAGCTAGTGTGAGCTTCCTACTGGAAAAGTAGATTGGATGATCTAGGTGACCTTCACCTAATTGTGCAAGGCACTAATGGCCATGCCAAATGCATCAACATGGACATGGAATGGTTTTGTCTAATTGGGGAACTATAGGATAGGAGCAATGACTAGCTTTTCCTTTAGTGTTTCAAAAGCCTCTTTACAAGAGTAAGTCCATATGAAATGCTCATTATGCTTTAAAAGTTCCTCCAGGGGTGAGATAATATTTACATATCTATGCGTGAAATTTCTATAGTAACTTGTATGGCCCAAAAAGGCATGGACCTCATGGTGAGTCTTGGGTGATGGGAGGAAAATAATAATAGATACCTATGACAGGTCTACCAGAAGTCTTTCCTTATAAATAATAAGTCATAAGAGCACACCAAAAGGTGTAGTAAATAGGCACTTATTTAAGTTTAATGAAATTTATAAGACCCAACAATGCTAAATCATAAGCGTCAGGTTAGAACAATGGTCCTTGACCAAATCATAAACTATCCAATCATCTAAATAGACTTAAAGTAACTTGTGGATGAAGTCCTTAAAGGCTTAAACTGCTATTCTTGAAAACACTAATGGGGCATTTTTTAAACCAAAGGGCATGATAGTATACATAAAGGATCCCATTTGGTGGTGAATGTTATTATATAGTTTGGAATTTCACCTTTGTAAGAGAGTTCTTTAGGATCCCTCACTTCTAGCTATAGGCATGGGGACAACCTTATGATGTGGGTATCCTATGGTGAGGCTGAACCTCTAGGATTTTTTATGAGGCTAGTTCCTTAGGGGCTTTACTTTAGCTCTTGATCTCACACTAAAATCTAATGTCAGCATAAGGAAAAGGGATAGGAGGATTACTTGAAAATAAATCTAAGATAAGGGATGTGATGCACTGAAAGTAAGTGATCCACTTGGCCTAAGGAATGACACTAATTCAGTATAAGATAAGTTTACTTACACAACCTCTTAACTAGCTAACCTGCATAAATATTTCATAAACTAGGCTCACTGAACCATACATAAAGTAAAGAGGGATTTATAAATCCACATTAATGGCAAAAAATCTCAAGTTCAGACCTATAACTAACTAGAACCAACTTGAAAATAAGCAAGAAAGAAGGATAATAAGGTTTTAAGGATGTTTCTTCACAAGGTAATTGTACACAAGCTAACTCAACACAATTTTTAGACAAAGAGATAGGTAAAATAATATTTATTGATTCAAAGGTATGTTACACAAAAATTCTTGTAGAGTGATTATATCACCAGTCTATGGATGATTTGCTTATCTTCAAAGCCTCTCTCTCTCTCTCTCTCTCTATATATATATATATATATATATATATAAGGGGGAAGAGAGAAGAAGTCATTAATGGTAGGAACTCTAATGTTGTATTTTCTTATTCTCCCTAAATGCACTACTCAGGATCACTCAACAATCCTCTCGAGCCCCTCCCATATTTAAGACTTTCTTTGGCATGTTTAAAAATTCATGTTGTGAGCAACTAGAATGTCTCTTCTTCGCATGGCACATTTAAGCATTGAATGGAGATTGCAGGTAGTGAACCATGGCAGATGAGAGACTTCATAACTTCTAGCTACCAACCGCTTGGACTCTCCCATGCTTATTGGTCATCCTTGTGCCACTTATTATTTATTGATTAGCCTTTTTTGTAATAGATTAAGCCACATGGGAGATTTTAATTTATTGGATCATGATTCTAGCATTGCTGGACAAAGCTTAAGTTGACCACTTGGAGAATCCTGATTTACTCCATGTAGAGTAATTTGGGTTCTTTGGTCTTTCTAAATTTAAGATTTTTTAGATCTTTTACTTATAAATAATTTTAAGTAAAGTACTTGGAAAAACATGATTTACTCTGTGCACATGGGTAATTTGGGTTCTAAAAGCTTACTTACTTTGGACTTGTCCATCTTGAAGTCTTCTCACTTTGTTTCTTCCCAAGTCTTAAGACTTTAGGCTTTTCAAATCTGATTACTTTCAATGGCTAGTCACTTATCCTAATTTTGACATCCATTAGCCCATCATTTCCTTTATACACTCGATCTCAGGATTCCTTCTTGGCTTATTTATTTTGAGCAAATCTCTTGAAGGAATTTCTCTCAATAATTTGTCTAAAAGAATTCCTTTGGACTTTTTGTTTGCATCTATCTTCAGAAACTACCCTTTGAACTTTTCACAATGGACTTTCCCAAAGGGTAAGAGACCCTTCAAGCTTCCTATATGTCCCTTCAGACTTCCATGAATGATCCTCTCGAAGGGAAAGACACCCTTTGGGAATTTTTAAATGATCCTTCTGAAGGGTAACATACCCTTTAGGAAATTTGTAACTGTCCACTTGGAGAAGAAAAAGCCCTTCAAATTTATCAAGTGTACCTTCATAAAATTTGAAGAGGACCTTAAAAAAATTTGATTGGTCCTTTTTTACCTAAAAATTCCCTTCATCATTTTGAAAATTCCCTTCAATTTTTATGAAAAAGACTCGTCCTTTAAAGAACCCAAGAAACACTACTTTTTAAGACCAAATCAGGTTTGTCAAGCCCCTTTACTTATTTTGGCCTTCTGATACCTCAAAAATTATGAAGTATTCAAGTAGTGCTCCTTAGAGAACCCAAAATACACTACCCGTGAGTAATCTAGGTTCATAAACTTGAATTACTTCTAGTTATAAAACATTTAGAAGTTAAGCATTGTTGGAAACCTGATTTATATTGTGCCTTCAAAAACTTGAAGTTGTCACTACTGGAAAACCTAAAGTCCTCTCAAAAGACTTGCCATTTTATTACCTAAAATCTCCCTTTTTCATATTAGGAAAATTTTTATATGTGGGCCAAAAAATGGCCAACATTTCTGGTGATTCATAAGGAAGCATGCCTATTATGCTTGAGAATCTAGCTAATTTTCTTTATTCAATCCATTGGGCATAGAGTCACTACTTTTATACAAAGCTAGGTTTATTTGGAAATCTCCCTTGAAGTAACAAGAACAACTAAAATGAAACAAACTATTCCCAATGCACTTAGGGAAAGTAAAACACATAACTAAAATAGATGTGCACAAGGCACTTAGATAAAACTATGAAAATCTCTACAAGAGGCACAATATATACAATGATTTTAAACTCATTTAATAACAAGTCTTTAGATGGATCCCATTTACTGGGATGGGTAATACCTCCCCATCTAGTTGGGTGAGCTGAAAAGCATTGTGTTTTTTACATCTGTGGATCAAATAATGGCCACTCTACAAGCTATCAAACTTGGTATGGTTTCCTGGTTTGGCCTTTTTTGAGTCCCATTTGAGAACCAAGTCTCCTTTCTAAAAATTCCTTTCCTTATCTCTCTTTTCAAAATCCTTTTTGACCTGCGCTTGATGTGACTCTTCCATCTTCATTGCAAGGTCCCTTGTCTCCTTAAGTTATATAAGTTCTACCAATCTCACATTAATGGATTCATCTTCTAGCAACTCCAACTGATGGGCTAGCTCTAAAGTAGGAATCTTAAGGGAAATGGGTAACTTGGTCTCCCTTCCATATACTAGAACATATAGAGAATTTCTAATAGCAGCTTTAGAGTTACCCGATCAACCCACAAGGTTACCTTTAACTTGGTGTGCCACATCCTTTAATTCTCTTCCATTGTCCTCTTGATAATCCCTAACAAATTTTTATTTGTGGACTTAGCCAAATAATTTCCTTAAGGATAATAGTTGAGGAAGTGATAAGGTAGATGCCCATTCTGAGGGCCCATTCACTTGTTTTTAAACCAAGGAAAGCCAATGCATTATCAAATATGATAGTGGATGAAACACCAAACTTGGTCATAATGTTGTCATAAAAATCTAAGACTACACTTTCATTAGCTTCTTTTTGTTGTTTTCAAAATCAGCTTAGCTCATTTTGAAAGCAACCCCCTACGAAACTTGTCTATTTCATCTTTTGTCTCTCTAAGTTCATTTTTCGATACAAATTTTGTAATTCATTTTCGTCTTGGTCGGATCGAGGAGTGGTTACTATCTCGTCCTAGCCAAGTTTTCCCTTCCCCTTTTTTCTCTTCTTTCGGAGTTGGTCTCCTTTTTATTTTTCTGTGCAAGGGCAGCAAAAATCATTGCCTCTGCATTTCCCTTGCATTTTTCTTGCAAGGGCGGCAATTTTCGCCACCCTTGCATTTTTCCTGCAAGGGCAGCGATTTTTGCCACCCCTGCAAAGAGACCGACTTTATGCAAGGGCGGCAAAAATTGCCACCCTTGCACATCTCGATTTCCATGCAAGGCAATAATGGCCACGCGCGACGGGTTGTTGGGGTGAGTTTTTCACCCTATATATTCCGATTTGAGCCTCATTCTTCTCATTGCTTCCTCCTCTCCTCCTACATCTTGCACTTGAGCACCTCAAGTGACGTTTCGAAGCACCAACTTGCGGATCTGACCTCGTGGCACACACATTTTTTAGGTAGGGTTTGTTTTTATGTTTATTTCATGTTGTTCTTTCTAGCTTAGTTATTGTTTTTAGTTGTTTTTTGTTTTATTTCTTTCTTCTTCCCCCCTCCTACCCATGGTTTTTTCTACCAAAACCTTATGCGGGTGGCATTTTTGCCGCCCATGTCTTTTCCAACTTCCATGCAAAGGTGGCGAAATACACCGCCTTTCCATGCTTTCCCCTTGTCAAGTGTGGTGGCGGCAATTTTCACCGCCTCTACACTCCCCTGCATCTTCCTGTAAGGGCGGCAATTTTCGCCACCCCTGCATCTTTTTTGCAAGGGTGGTGATTTTCGCCGCCCCTGCATCTTTCCCGCAAGGGCGGTGATTTCCACTGCCCCTGCATCTTCCTGCAAAGGCAGCAATTTTTGCCGCCCCTGCATCCTTCTTGCAAGGGTGGTGATTTTCGCCGCCCCTACTTTTTCTTCCAATTTATGCAAGGGCGGTGATTTTTGCCGCCCCTGCATTCTTCCTTAATTTTTAGCTAACTCTCAAAAAAAATTCTGAGTTGTCCCTTTCACACTTTTTCTTCCTCATTTTTTGCTCCTTTGCTAGACTTGACCTACTTAAGTGACCTCCAGTAACCCATGTCACTTAAATTGCGCTCTCCCTCTCTTGTTCACTCTCCTTTCATCTGTGATCATGGCTGCAACACCTTCAGCGAGCTCCTGTGCATCTGCTCCCTTCCAATCAAGATCATCCTCTATGATGGAAGCATCTCTCTCAAAGGTGAAGACCATGAAATACAAATACCAGGGCATCTTCCTGCTCACATTAGTCACCTCGAATGTCGATGACATTCGAGATATCGAGATCAGCCATGTAGAAATGGCCAAATTCCTGGAGCGAACCAAGGCAACAAATCCCAGCACTGGGATAAGAAGAATTGTTGAGAGCAACATCCACCTGGTGGCCGCCTTTTTGATAGCAGCACATCATGCAGAATTTGTCCTCCAGTGCGCGTATTTTTACAACAAAGAGACCAGGTCGGTCTCAGATGCCAGTGGCGGCATGATAATTTGGTTGGACCCTAACTTTATCGACAAAGTTTTCTTGTGTCCTCCAGCCACCGAAGTAACCCAAATTGACTTCAAAAATGCTCAAAAAGAGTACGATAAAGACCCCAAAAGGGCAAAGAAGGTCATGAACCATAAATGGCTAAAAACCCTGAGGACCAGTCTCTCTAGATGGTCGAAGAGCTTCCCCAGGAGTGATTTCATTGAAGAAGTTGGTGACCTAACCACCCTCCTCAGCAGAGTTCGAGGCCTCCCATCCTCTTCACAATTCCATGAATGGATGTATTCGTTCATTAAGATCATCCTTCAGGGTAAGTAAACCATCTTTTGGGGGGAATAGATCAGCAATGCTATCCATGAACAACTGACTAGGGTACAGACCTCCTTCAAATTTTACATGACCTCGTACCTGGTCTATATAGCTGTCGCAATGCGATCTTTCCCAGGTTTGACAACAGAGGGAGATAGAAAGACCACCATGGTCTACTCATACTATCTGCAGCTAACGCTTTAGGGGTCAACACATCATTTCAGATGAGTAAATGATGCATTCTTCACCATATTTTTGTGTCTCTTCGATCCTCAGCTGGAGCAGAAGAGAATATCAGACGAGGCCTGGACGGTAATAAACAGTTATGGCTATATGTTCCTCCAGTTTCCTACTTTTTGCTCTCTATGAGTGGGTTTTTACCAAGGATACCCTTATATGCTCCCCAGATTCCCTTCAAACAGATTAGTCTTAATGGAGCTTTGCCGACAACTCGCTGTCATGCACGCAAAACATATGGAACTTAAGAGACCCAGTTTCAAGTTTTCTATCTAGATTGGCAAGTTTTTAGTTGCTACATCAACTAAAGCCAAGATCATGAAAACAAAAATGCAGATGGTTACCATCAAACCATTCAAAAGATGAGAGAAATTTGACTACAGGGGAGTCAGAGAGACGATCTGAAGGAAAACTTAGTTCCACGAGCCCATGATTGAGGATATCTAGGTAGACATGAGGACGGCTAATGAGGTAAGAAAGATGGACTATTATCATCTCACACTAGAGCAGATAGAGTACCTCAGGCTTACAGAGATCCCTTCAGGTTTAATTGATGATGGAAATATCATAAACAGTAGATATCTGGCAGAAAAGGTCACTAGTTCCCCTCTCCCTCCAATTAACTGGTCTCAGAAAGAACTGACTTCTCTGAGGAAGAGATTCGAACCAATATTGGCTAACACCAATGATTGGTTAGCAGCCAAAGGGATCACCCTGAAAGAATTCATCACAGGATTAGAGGCTGAGTACTAAGCAAAATTGAGAAGGAATGCAGAGAACCAAATAAAAAATAAAGGTGGCGTTCTTTCTCCTTCTAGGCCTCACAAGCCTAGAATCATTTTTGTCTCCAAAAAGCCTAAGCCTGCACAAGAGCTTGAAAAAGCAGCTGAAGGAACCAAAGAACAAAGCCTCGAGGTACAGGCAGCTTAGCCCATGGGGAAAGCAGATCAACCTCTAGAACAACCAAGTGTTGGGTCTCCAATCTCATCAGGACAAGCACAGCCGATCCAGAGCACCTCTCCTTCTCCCCCTCAATCTCGTACGGTGCCCACTTCTCCTATCTCTCTAATCAGTGTTCCCTCTTTTGGAGCTGCTTCCCCTTTTAGGGTTATTTTTGGCAATCCTCAGGGTCCTTCAGTAGGTTCCTCTCGCTCTTCCGGTTCCATTCCAAATCTATCATCTCTGTCTTTCAACCTACCACCAAGCCCTGCACCGGAGCCAGAATCACTGGTTGATACAATTTCTCCGGTTACTCCAACTGCAACTACTGTCACCACTAGTAGTGTCAAAGCTACTACATAGACACCGACAGAGGAAACTATTATTACAACAAACACTTCTCTCCCACTTTGGATGTCTGCTTTCACGTTGAAGAGGAAAAAAATGGCCATCTCCCCAGATGAATTTGACTTTGGTAAGATAATGCCGGTGAAAGCAAAGGCTCCTAAAAGGCCAAAAATCCTTTCCAAGCTGGTCGAAGAAAAGGGGCAAAAATTTCTAGAAATTGCCAAACCCCCACAGGATGCAACCCTTGAGGGTTTCGAGATGAGCAGCTACTCCATCTCTCATGTTGAACTTGGCAAAGTTACTCATGAAGGTGCAAAGAGCGATCTTCAGTCAGCGGTGGATATTATGGTCTAAAAATTTGATAGAGAGAAGGAAATGAAAGATTATTATAAAGCCAAAGCTGAGTAGTTGACAACAGTGATCAAAAGGTTCACTATTTCGCCTGAGGCAGCAACTCCAGAGGCCTTTTTTGTGGATGATTCAGTCATTCAGAAAGCTAAAAAGACCTATTTAAAGGGGAAAGTCATGGAAGAATATGTTGAAAGGATGCACCATTAGGGAGTCTCTTTACTATCAGAAGTCACAGATAAAATAGGTAAAATAAAGAGATTGAAAACTCAGGTAGACGATTTTGTCTCCATTATCTCTCAAGAAATTGACAGCTTAGAGAAAGATATCAGCAGATGGAAGGAAATGAAAGATCTCAAAAAGAGTACCCTGATATCTATCGGTGTCATCCCCAACAAAGATTCTTATGTTGGGATCAAGGAGTCAATGATCTTCAGGATTCAGGTACTCAAGGACTTAATTGATGACCTCAAAGCTTTCAAGGAAGCTAGTGAAAAGAGTGACCTGAGCCTGTTGAACAAGTTAGAGGAGCTGCCATGCAACTTGACTTCCAAGGACCATCAGCTCCTTCCAGCAGAGGAAATGATTCAAGGTTTTGAAGGGATGATCCAAAAATATTTTGAAGAAGCGTCTTTCTCAATGACTTCGGTGGACAGCATTCTGGATGCTTAGTTAACTTTGGAGAATTTGAAATCCAGGTTAACTAGCCACTCTAAAGCCATCACAACATTGAAAGATGAGCTAATCATAGCAAGAGTCATCTTCAAGAACGCAGTTGTGCTAGATAGCATAAGAATTCAGGCAATGATCGCCATGTACGATGCTCATCTGAAGAAGTTTGACAACAAGAATTGACACTCTCTCCCTCCCCCTTCTCTCTTCTTCTATCTTTATGCAATTCTATTTTGTGCAGAATGCATGCAATTTTGTATATGTAATTACATGTAAATATTTTGGAAAAATATCCAAAAGTCAAAGATGAGTCATCTTTGACCAAGATATTTTATATTTTATTATTTTTTGTTTTTGAGGATTTTCTCCCTATATATAGTGGAGACCTCATTTGTAAATCATCTTGGAAAATTCAATAGCAAACACTGCTGAAATTGAAGCAACTTTTGAGACTTTGTGCTCAAATTTGTAAATCATATTCTGTTGAATGAATGAGAAGCAGGTTATTTCAGACTTTGTGTTGAGATTGTCTATGTTATTTAGGAAATAGTTCTTATGTCTTTTTCCTGATAACATCTTGTTTATCTGATTAAATAAGCAAGTGGGTGTGTTATTATTATCTAAGGGCACTTCTTGAGGGTAGAAAATAGATTTTGTGCTACTTTTACCTTTGAGATACTTTTATCTTTTGGTAGTTTCAGGTGAAGACTTTGTGCTTCACTTTACTCTACGGTTGTACTTGTTTCGAAGCTGTGGAGAAGCTACGAAAGACTTTGCACTTGTGTGAGCATTCTTGTGACTTTATTCTTCAGGTGATTTCTCGCTCTCTGTTTAATACCATTCCTGAAAGAAGAGGAGTGTTGTTAGCTTTAGACCAGGGATCTTCCTCTTTTGTTCTTCATACATTACCTCTGAAAAAAGAGAGGTAGATGTTGTTATACCACCCTCATGTTTTATTTTCTGCTTAATTATATATCCGGTACGTAAATATTGATAGGGAACCTCCCCTTGATGAGAAGAGAGATTTACCTTGTTTAGATCTAGTAAACCCATACTTTTCAAGGTGGTAAATATCCCTTATGCTATGGCTGATATCCCCATTTTGTCATTAGTTAGTTGATGACAAAATATTCACCCAACAGTTTTTGGCGACTCTGTTGGAGACTCAAATGTGCAGTCTGAAACCTCATGTTTCAGATTGAAGTAGTCCCTACCCTTATCCATTACATAATCTGGCAACTCTATTTCATGTCTTACCCATTATCATTATAGTCTTGTCAGCTACCTCCATTATATTATCTGGTCTGTAAAACCAGAGCTGCCGAGAAGAACGTACATTTTGAAGCCTCAAGCTCCAATTTGAAATAGTTTCAGTCCCATTTTTGTTATAAAACTTGGCAACTCCACGCTACACCAAAAGTCAGAGATCTAAAGGCATTGTTGACCCTATGTTTGAGTTGGCACAACAGAGTAATTTTGATCTGTTTCCTCCATCAGCTTCTCTTCGATGGTCTAGGAGTTTTCCTTCTAGCCATGTCAGGTCGCCAACACAAGGAAGAACTCATTTTCCTGCTGTCAATCACCGCCTACCTATAAACACCCCACCCAGGTTTGTTATCCCACCTTTTCATCCTCTTATCATAATGGCTCAAGGCTCGTGGGGTAATTCCTTCGGCCCTCTTAATTTAACCCCACCTCTGCATGAACTACCTCATAGTTTTAGGAAAAAAAATTCTAAGTTTTTTGGTGATGGAAAGGTTCATCCTGACGAGCATATTTCTGCTTTCTCCATAGCATGTGGCATAATTGGGGTCAAATTTGAAGATGTGGCAGTAAGACTCTTTGTGGAAACTTTAAAAGGAGTTTCCGTGGATTGGTTTTATCACCTGTAGGCAGGGTCAGTAACAAGCTGGGATACGCTCAAGTCTAAATTTGAAGCCAGATTTAAACCCACTGAGGATGCACATGCTTTGTTGGTGCAGCTGACATAATTAAAGAAAGAATTCTAGGAACCCATGAGGGATTTCATAGCTAAATTCAACAAGTTGAGGAACCGAATTCCGACTGTGGCTCAACCCACGTCGAAAAATCTCAAATACTTTTTCATCAACTCACAGCTTCCCGAAGTAAGTTTCTTGTTGAAACGAGCTGGCCCTATGGACCTAGCCTTGGCTCAAGGTTTGGCTATCGAGATTGAAGACAATCTTATCCTGGCAGGCAAGATCAGGAAAGATTTTGGTAAAAATAAATTCCCTTCACCTACTGAAAGCTCTTCCACGGGCACTATAGATCCTATGGTGCAAAAATTAACAAATGAACTAATAGCTTTGAAAAGACAAATTGCCCAAGGTACGTCTGCTCCCATCTATCGAGATGCACCCAGGAGGACCTTTTAGAATCAGCAATATCAAGGTAATACTACCCGGACCCAAGGGCAATCAAATCGCCTACCTCCCCCTTCAGAAAGATTAGCCATTGAAGCAGCACCTGCCAATTTAGCGGTCGGATACCTAGAAGTTGAGCACGATGACTCCTTTCAACCATAGCTAGAGCAACAAGAAAATGCTAACCTCTTTGATGAACAAGATGAGGAATTAGCTGGCAACTCTAATATCAGTTTCCTGGATTATCAAGATGAAACTGGGAGTAAAGGGGAAGATTCAGAGGGAACTTACGTTATTTTTTTCTTGATCTCAAAATCAGTCAGCTTCACCAACTGACAAAGGAAAGGTAGATGAAGAACCCCAACCAACAGTTTCTATTGTCAAACGCGGGAATCTATTTACCCCGCAATCAAAAGATCAGGTAACTCATAAAAAAGTGAGTACTCTCAATCACCTAATGTCCCCCTCTTCTGCTACTCAGGCCAGTGGAGTACCCTTCAAAGCCTCGGAGGATGGAATTTCTTCTTCTTCTATTGCAATTACTTTTCAATCATTTGATATAACTGATCATGCTAGGAAGACTAAGATTCAAATGATAGAGGTTGAGTATTTAAGAGCTAACGCAGAACAGTTTGATAGGTTAGCAGAGTATGTTAAAAATAAAGCTAAAGCTATTCCTGTAGGACAAGATTCTTTGAAAGTTGTTCCTGATCCCCCCAAAGACTAACCAGCCTAAAACAATCTGGTTGTGACTCCTCCTGTCGCTCCTAAAAAAATAGAACCTTTCTATGTTTTCCTGCTTATAAATATTTACAAACTAAGTAATTGTATTATAGACTCCAGGGCTTCAGATAATGTCATGCCTGCAAAAGTGGCAGATTCTCTCGGCCTAACTTTGACCAAAACTTTTGGGAGGTGTTCTTCCATGGAAAACAAGCAGGTTCCCCTCCTTGGCCAAATAAAAGATGCCCAATACGCCTTCACGGCTTTTCTGGAAAAGCGAATAAAAATGACGGTTCTAGTAGCCGATGTTCCAGCATCTTACGGCATCCTGCTTGGGCAAAATTTCTGTAAGGATGTTGAGGGCGAGTTAAGCATGGACCTATCAGAAGCAAGGATTCCAATCCAAGGCGTCATGAAGAAATTGCTTCCTAAAAAAGAAGCCAGGTACGTAGTTACCCATTCCGCAGTGCCTGAAGCTCAAATTTTATTTGAGTCTTCAAGCATGGGCACTTATTTCTTATCCACAGACGAGATCCATGGTGCATTAGATGAAACCCCTATGGGTGGTAATTTGGGTTTGGTTTCAGCTGACGCGAAGGGTGGAATACCCAAGCAAAATGAACACATGAAACAACCCTTTCCCCAAAACAGGAAAGTTTTTATGAAAAAAGTAATACTTGATGAGCTATTGACCTTGGAGTCTGACAGCAGTTGCTCTTCTACTAGATCAGGAGCCAGAGTTGTGTTGGTATCCCCTCAGAGAGAGATTACTCCTTTTTCCTACAAATTGCAATTCAAAAATACTAACAACACGGTTGAATACGAATCCCTGTTGCTTGGACTATAGGCTGCCAAAGAAAAGGACATTAGGAAACTCCATGCTAAAGGAGATGCTGAGTTGATAGTCTGTCAGGTAAGGAACCTTTATAAGACCAAAAATGAGAGTTTGCGCCATTATCACAATCTGGTATGGGATCAGATCAAAAATTTTGACGCCTTTAATATCTCTGTTGTTTCGAGGGAATTCAATGATTGAGTAGATGCATTCGCTGTCTCTGCCACCCTCCTGATTCCGCACCTAGATTTTAAGGGAGATAAATATACTATTGAGCTGGTTTTCTGACCAAGTGTACCAGACAATGCCGACCACTGGCAAGTGTTTAACAATGATGATCAAATCATCACCTTCTTGGAGCAAAAGGACACTTTTAAATAACTGTGTTTTGAAGGTAGTGAGCTCTGAGAGTGTGGACTAACCCCTGAAACCCAGGTCAATACAGGTGAAGATTTTCTACAGCTCAAGGGGAATAAAATTCCCAAAGGTTTGGTTTCTCTAGAAAAACTATTTGATAACCATGACCAGTTTGTCAAACAACAACGAACAGATTCAAATTCTTCTCAAGATTTTGATCAAGTTAACTTGGGGACCAAGCACGATCCTAAGATGGTAAACATTGGGAAATGTTGCACTTCCAAAGAAAGGTTTGAGCTTGCTAGTTTACTCCGTCAATATAGGGATGTGTTGGCTTACTCTTACGATGACTTAAAATCTCTTAGGCCACATGACATCCATCATGACATCCCCCTGAAAGCCAACTCTGTGCCTCACAAATAGAAATCTAGGCAATATAATCCAAAAATCTCAAGTACTATTTTAGCTGAGATACAAAAGATGCTGGATGCTTAGATAATTTTTCTGATCCATCACTCAACATGGGTTGCTAACATAGTACCCGTCAGAAAGAAAAATGGTGAGATTCGAATCTGTGTAGATTTTAGGAACTTGAATTAGTTGTCCTTAAAAGATAACTACCCCCTCCCCATTATGGATCAAGTCTTACATATGGGAACAGGTTCAGAAATGTTATCAATGCTTGACAGTTTTTCGGGTTACAATCAAGTTGAGGTCAGGAAAGCAGATCAACACAAGACAACGTTCACCACACCCTGGGGCACCTTCGCTTACTGTAGGATGCCTTTCGGTCTAATAAATGCAGGTGCCACTTTTCAAAGGGCCATGGACCTCGCTTTTAAAGATGTAATGGGAAAATTCATTATAGTGTACCTAGATGATCTGACGGTATTTTCAAAACGGCGTTCTGAGCATGTTCACCATTTGTAAAAAGTACTGGAATGCAGCCATCAAAATGGCATATCATTAAACCCAAAGAAATCCATCTTTGAAGTAACTGAAGGGAAACTTCTCGGACACATAGTGTCCCGAGAAGGCATCAGAATTGATTCAGAAAGAGTTAGATCCATCCAGGAACTTACTCTGCCTACTAGCAAGACCGCAGTTCACTCTTTCTTTGGAAAGGTGAATTTCTTTAGGAGATTTGTTTCAAAATTTGCCGAGAAAACCCATCACATTGTCAACATGATGAAGAGCAATGCCACATTTAGGTGGACTACCGAGGGTAAATCAGCGTTCAAGGAAATTAAAGAAGCAATTGCTCGGGCACCAGTCTTGGTCTGCCTAGACTATACTAAAGGTTTCAAGATATATAGTTATGCCTTTGAGCATACACTATCACCTATTTTGGTTCAACCAAATTCAGAAAATGCAGAATCTCCTATTTCATTCATGAGTTGCCCACTCAAAAATCATGAATTGAAATATTCCCTTATGGAGAAACATGCATACGCCATGGTCAAGGCTGTCAAACATTTTAGGTTTTATATCCTGAATTCTCACACCGAAGTTCTCATGCTAGACACAACAATAAAATCTATTTTGACTTAGCAAGAGTTCGGTACAAAGAGAGGTAACTGGATTGCCAAAACTCAAGAATTCGATTTGGACATCAAACCAACCAAGCTTGTACAAGGCAGGGGTCTCTGCCAATTGATCACCAACAACATTCCAGACAAATTAAAAAGTGAAGAACAAGATATCAAAAGCGTGCCCACAGTTATCTTTATCACCACTACTGATGAGTGGTATTCTAACATTGCTCATTTCCTAACATATGGCGAATGTCCTGCTCATCTTTCTTTTAAGAAAAAATAGAATGTTAAATTGAAAGCAGTTGGTTATGTTTTGTGGGACAATGGTCTTTATAAAAGAAACTTGGACGGGGCATTTCTTCGTTGTGTTGACAAAGCTCAACAAGAAAGACTTTTAAAATCTTTCCACGATTTGGCCTGTGGAGGACATTTCTCTGCACCGGTGACGGCACACAAAATTTTACGAGTGAGGTACTATTGGCCCACACTTTTTTAGGATGCTTACAAATGGGTGCAGAGGTGTGAGCTGTGTCAGCAATTCGTTGGAAAGCCTAAGCTGCCTGCTTTGCCCCTCAAGCCAGTTGTGATCGAAGAACCATTTTAGCAATAGGGTATTGATTTTATTGGTGTAGTTAACCCATCTTCGAGTGCCGGACATGATTATGTCCTCACCACAACAGATTATTTTACTAAATGGGTGGAGGCCATACCAACCAAGCATGCTACATCTGAAGTAGTATGCAGCTTTCTCAAAGAAAATATCATCTCCAGGTTTGGGGTTCCACTAAAAATTGTGATAGATAATGCGGCCTATTTTTTGTCGCATGAAATCACTCAATTTTGTTTTCATTATGGGATTACCTTGTCTCACACTTCAAATTATTTCCCTCAAGGCAATGGACAAGCAGAATCGAGTAATAGGAACCTGGTCACCATTATTAAGAAATTGGTGGACGATAATCAAAGAACATGGCACAAAGCTTTGTATGATGCTTTATGGGCCGACAGGATAACACCCAAAAGAGCTATAGGTATGTCACCTTTCCAACTCCTATATGGATGAAATGCAGAAATTCCCATTACCCTTGAACTACCAGTACTCAAATTAACCAGAGCAATTGAAGACTCAACCTTCAAAAGCTCAATTGACAAGCGGATCATGTGTCTAACCGAGCTGAATGAACAACGAGTTATGGTGGTGGATCGGATCAAGGAACATCAGGACCGGGTGAAAGCACTTTTTGATAAGAAAGCTAGAGTGTGTGAGTTCAAAGTCAGAGATCAAGTCTTGTTATGGGACAAGCGACGAGAACCAAAAGGGATGCATGGCAAATTCGACTCCCTGTGGAGGGGTCCATTCACCATTTGACAGCTCTGTGGTGAGGCCAGCTTTTTGCTAGAGTATAAAGATGGAACACCATTTACACTACTTCACAGTGGATAGCATCTAAAGCTTTTCAACTCTTGAAGCTCGGATGGGTCCATTTGTAAATTATGTATAGTTTTTACGTTTTGTCTATTTTTCTTCCTCATTTTTTGCTCGACTCCGTAGCCCAATGGCTTGGATGAAGGCACTTAGAGACTGGATTCTACTTTCGCTAATCATTTTGATTAAACAGATGTTCTCCAACAGGAGCCAGTTGTTGTTTCCAAAATCAGCTTAGCTCATTTTGGAAGCAACCCCCTACGAAACTTGTCTGTTTCATCTTTTGTCTCTCTAAGTTCATTTTTTGATATAAATTTTGTAATTCATTTTCGTCTTGGTCGGATCGAGGAGTGGTTACTATCTCGTCCTAGCCAAGTTTTCCCTTCTCCTTTTTTCACTCCTTCTGGAGTTGGTCTCCTTTTTATTTTTCTGTGTAAGGGCGGTGAAAATTGCCACCTCTGCATTTCCCTTGCATTTTTCCTGCAAGGGCAGAAATTTTCACCGCCCTTGCATTTTTCCTACAAGGGCGGCGATTTTCGCCGCCCCTACAAAGAGACCAACTTTATGCAAGGGCAATGAAAATTGCCACCCTTGCACGTCTCGATTTCCATGCAAGACATTAATGGCCATAGGCGGTGGGTTGTTGGGGTGAGTTTTTCACCCTATATATTCTAATTTGAGCCTCATTCTTCTCATTGCTTCCTCCTCTCCTCTTACCTCTTGCACCTGAGCGCCTCAAGTGACGTTTCAAAGCACCAACTCACAGATCTGACCTCGTGGCACATGCGTTTTTTAGGTAGGGTTTGTTTTTATGTTTATTTCATGTTGTTCTTTCTAGCTTAGTTGTTGTTTTTAGTAGTTTTTTGTTTTATTTCTTTCTTCTTCCCCCTCCTACCCGCGGTTTTTTCTGCTGAAACTTTATGCAGGTGGCATTTTTGCCACCCATGTCTTTTCCAACTTCCATGTAAAGGTAGCAAAATACACTGCCTTTCCATGCTTTCCCCTTGTCAAGTGCGGTGGTAGTGATTTTCACCGCCTCTGCACTCCCCTGCATCTTCCTGTAAGGGCGGCGATTTTCACCGCCCTTGCATCTTTCCCGCAAGGGCGGCAATTTTTGCCACCCCTGTATCTTTCCCGCAAGGGCAGAAATTTTTGCTGCCCCTGCATCTTCCTACAAGGGTGGTGATTTTCACCGCCCCTGCATCCTTTCTGCAAGGGTGGCGATTTTTGCCACCTCTGCTTTTTCTTCCAATTTATGCAAGGGCAGCAATTTTTGCCGCCCCTGCATTCTTCCTTAATTTTTAGCTAACTCCCCAAATTTTTTCTAAGTTGTCCCTTTCATGCTTTTTCTTCCTTGTTCTCCACTCCTTTGCTAGACTTGGCTTATTTAAGTGACCTCCAGTAACCCATGTCACTTAAATTGTGCTCTCCCTCTCTTGTTCACTCTCCTTTCGTTTGTGATCATGGCTGCAGCACCTTCAGTGAGCTCCTGTGCATCTGCTCCCTTCTAATCAAGATCATCCTCTATGACGAAAGCATCTCCCTTAAAGGCAAAGACCATGAAATACAAATACCAGGGCATCTTCCCACTCACATCAGTCACCTCGAATGTCGATGACATTCGAGATACCGAGATCGGCCACGTAGACATGGCCGAATTCCTAGAGCGAACCAAGGCAACAAATCCTAGCACTGGGATAAGAAGAATTGTTGAGAGCAACATCCACCTAGTGGCTGCCTTTTCGGTAGCAGCACATCATGCAAAACTTGTCCTCCAGTGCGTGCATTTTTACAACAAAGAGACCAGGTTAGTCTCAGATGCCAGTGGTGGCATGATAATTCGGTTGGACCCTGACTTTATCGACAAATTTTTCCTATGTCCTCCAACCACTGAAGTAACCTAAATTGACTTCAAAAATGCTCAAAAGGAGTACGACAAAGACCCCGAAAGGGCAAAGAAGGTCATGAACCATAAATGGCTAAAAACCTCGAGGACCAGTCTCTCTAGATGGCCGAAGAGCTTCCCCAAGGGTGATTTCATTGAAGAAGTTGGTGACCTAATCACCCTCCTCAGTAGAGTTCGAGGCCTCCCATCCTCTTCACAATTTCATGAATGGATGTATCCATTCATTAAGATCATCCTTCAGGGTAAGCAAACCATCTTTTGGGGGGAACAGATCAGCAACGCTATCTACGAACAACTGACCAGGGTATAAACCTCCTTCAAATTTTACATGACCTCGTACCTGGTCTATATAGCTACCGCAATGTGATCTTTCCCAGGTTTGACAATAGAGGGAGATAGAAAGACCACCCCGGTCTACTCAGACTATCCATAGCTAACGCTTCAGGGGTCAACACATCATTTTAGATGAGTAAATGACGCATTCTTCACTGTATTTTTATGTCTCTTCGATCCTCAGCTGGAGCAGAAGAGAATATCAGACGAGGCCTAGATGGTAGTGAATGGTTATGACTGTATGTTCCTCCAGTTCCCTACTTTTTGCTATTTACGAGTGGGTTTTTACCAAGGATACCCTTATATGCTCCCCAGATTCCCTTCAGATATGTTAGTCTTAATGGAGCTTTGCTGACAACTGGCTATCGTGCACGCAAAATAGATGGAACTTAAGAGACCTGATTTCAAGTTTCCTATCTAGATTGGCAGGTTTTCAGTTGCTACATCAACTAAAGCTAGGATCATGGAAATAAAAATGTAGATGGTTACCATAAAACCATTCAAAAGATGGGAGAAATTCGACTATAGGGGAGTCAGAGAGACGATCCGAAGGAAAACTCAGTTTTACGAGCCCATGATTGAGGATATCTGGGTGGACATGAAGATGGCTGATGAGGTAAGAAAGATGGACTATTGTCATCTCACACTAGAGCAGATAGAGTACCTCGGGCTTGCAAAGATCCCTTCAAGTTTAATTGACAATGGGAATATCGTAAACAATAGATATCTGGCAAAAAAGGTTGCTAGTTCCCCTCTCCCTCTAATTAACTGGTCTTAAAAGGAACTAACTATTCTGAGGAAGAGATTCGAACCAATATTGGCTACCACCAATGATTGGTTAACAGCCAAAGGGATCACCCTGAAAGAATTCATCACAAGATTAGAGGCTGAGTACTAAGCAAAATTGAGAAGGAAGGCAGAGAACCAAACAAAAAACAAAGGTGACGTTCCTTCTCCTTCTAGGCCTCACAAGCCTAGAATCATTTTTGTCTCCAAAAAGCCTAAGCCTACACAAGAGCCTGAAATGGTAGTTGAAGGAACCAAAGAACAAAGCCCTGAGGCACAGGCAGCTCAGCCCATGGGGAAAGCAGATCAACCTCCAGAATAACCAAGTGCTGGGTCTCCAATCTCGTTGGGACAAGCACAGCCGATCTAGAGCACCTCTCATTCTCCCCCTCAATCTCCTGTGGTGCCCTCTTCTCCTATCTCTCCAATGAGTGTTCCCTCTTCTGGAGCTGCTTCCCCTTCTAGGGTTGTTTTTGGCGATCCTCAGGGTCCTTCAGTAGGTTCTCCTCGCTCTTCCAGGTCTATTCCAAGTCTATCATCTCTGTCTTTCAACCTGCCACCAAGCCTTGCACTAGAGCCAGAATCACTGGTTGATATAGTTTTGCTGGTTACTCCAACTGCAACTACTGTCACCACCAGTAGTGTCGAAGCTAATACATTGACATCGACAAAGACAACTATTATTACAACAGACACTTCTCTCCTGCCTTGGATGTCTGCTTTCACGCCGAAGAAGAAGAAAATGGCCATCTCCCCAGATGAATTCAACTTTGGTAAGATAATGTCGGCAAAAGCAAAGGCTCCTAAAAGGCTAAAAATCCTTTCCAAGCTGGTCGAAGAAAAGGGGCTAAAATTTCTAGAAATTGCCAAACCCCCATAGGATGCAACCCTTAAGGGTTTCGAGATGAGCAACTACTCCATCTCTCGTGTTGAACTTGGCAAAGTTACTCACGAAGGTGCAAAGAGTGATCTTCAGTCAGCGGTGGACATTATGGTCCAAAAATTTGATAGAGAGAAGGATATGAAAGATTATTATAAAGCCAAAGCCGAGCAGTTGACAGCAGTGATCAAAAGGTTCACTATTTCGCTTGAGGCAACAACTCCAGAGGCCTTTTCCATGGATGATTCAGTTATTTAGTAAGCTAAAAAGACCTATTTAAAGGGGAAAGTCATGGAGGAATATGTTGAAAGGATGCACCATCAGGGAGTCTCTTTGCTATCAGAAGTCACGGATAAAACAGGTAAAATGAAGAGATTGAAAACTCAGGTAGATGATTTTGTCTCCCTTATCTCTCAAGAAATTGACAGCTTAGAGAAAGATCTCAGTAGATGGAAGGAAATGAAAGATCTCAAAAAGAGTACCCTGATATCTATCGGTGTCATCCCCAACAAAGATTCCTATGTTGGGATCAAGGAGTCAATGATCTTCAGGATTCAGGTACTCAAAGACTTAATTGATGACCTCAAAGCTTTCAAGGAAGCTAGTGAAAAGAGTGACCTGAGCCTGCTGAACAAGTTAGAGGAGCTGCCATGCAACTTGACTTCCAAGGACCATCAGTTCCTTCTGGCAGAGGAAATGATTCAAAGTTTCGAAGGGATGATCCAAAAAGATTTTGAATCAGCGTCTTTCTCAATGACTTCGGTGGACAGCATTCTAGATGCTCAGTTAACTTTGGAGAATTTAAAATCTAGGTTAACTAGCCACTCTAAAGCCATCATAGCATTGAAAGACATGCTAATCAGAGCAAGAGTCATCTTTAAGAATGCAGTTGTGCCAGGCAGCATAGGAATTCAGGCATCGATCGCCATGTATGATGCTCATCTGAAGAAGTCTGGCAGCAAGAATTGACACTCTCTCTCTCCCCCTTCTCTCTTCTTCTATCCTTGTGCATTTCTATTTTGTGCAGAATGCATGCAATTTTGTATATGTAATTACATGTAAATATTTCAGAAAAATATCCAAAAGTCAAAGATGAGTCATCTTTGACCAAGATATTTTATATTTTATTATTTTTTGTTTTTGAGGATTTTCTCCCTATATATAGTGGAGACCTCATTTGTAAATCATCTTGGAAAATTCAATAGCAAACACTCTACTGAAATTGAAGCAACTTTTGAGACTTTGTGCTCAAATTTGTAAATCATATTCTGTTGAATGAATGAGAAGCAGGTTATTTCAGACTTTGTGTTGAGATTGTCTGTGTTATTTAAGAAATAGTTCTTATGTCTTTTTCCTGATAACATCTTGTTTATCTGATTAAATAAGCAAGTGGGTGTGTAATTATTATCTAAGGGCACTTCTTGAGGGTATAAAATAGACTTTGTGCTACTTTTACCTTTGAGATCCTTTTATCTTTTGGTAGTTTCAGGTGAAGACTTTGTGCTTCACTTTACTCTATGGTTGTACTTGTTTCGGAGCTATGGAGAAGCTACGAAAGACTTTGCACTTGCATGAGCATTCTTGTGACTTTGTTCTTCAGGTGATTTCTCGCTCTCTATTTAATACCATTCCTGAAAGAAGAGGAGTGTTGTTAGCTTTAGACCAGGGATCTTCCTCTTTTGTTCTTCATACATTACCTCTGAAAAAAGAGAGGTAGATGTTGTTATACCACCCTCATGTTTTATTTTCTACTTAATTATATATCCGATACGTAAATATTGATAGGGAACCTCCCCTTGATGAGAGGAGAGATTTACCTTGTTTAGATTTGGTAAACCCATACTTTTCAAGGTGGTAAATCTCCCTTATGCTGTGGCTGATATCCCCATTTTGTCATCAGTTAGTTGACGACAAAATATTCACCCAACACTTTTAATGGAATGGTTTCCACCCACCTGGTGAAGTAATCATTTATAGTAAGCACCAACTTATGCCCTGCACTTGATGGGAGGTTGATCATACTAATGAAATCCAAACCCCACTGCATGAATGGTTGCTCCACTTGAATCAGGTTGAGAGGGAAAGATGCTAACCTTTTCTTACCTATGGAAAGAGAACATTATTGACACCTCCTCACCCATGCATAATCATACTTAAAGATGTTGTTCTAGTAGTAACCAACCCTCATGATCTTTGTTGTATTAGTTCTTAGAGCAAAATGACCTCTTGTAGGCCCATCATGGAAATGCCCCAAAATTTTGGCTACTTAATAATCATCTACACACCTTAGGAGCACTCTATTGAGGTCTATTTTAAGCAAAACCCCATCAAATAAAGCATAAGGTTTGGATTGAAGTATGAAATACCTTCTTTTAGCTTTGTTCATACCTTGAGGGCACTCACACGTTGGCAAAAAATGCATCATATCATGGAGATAATTAGTGTGAGGTGGAGGTGCATCTTCTTGTAGGTTATCTTGTGATACCAATATGACCTCTTTATCTTCATGAAAGTCATCAACCATATTCTCACATAAGCCTTTACCTATTACAAGCTTAGTGACCTTGATCTCTACATCATGCTCCATGACTCTAGTAATCCAACTAACTCTTTTTTTTCTCAAATACTTGTTAAGAAGGAGGTATCTTAATCCAAGATGAGACACCATAAGGTGGATCTTTTTATTAGATATCAATGGCATAAACTTCTTGAGGATCCTTACTACTGCAAGGACTTGCTTTTGTACAAAATTATACTTCTCCTCATACTCTTCAAGCCCCTGACTAAAAAATGTTAATGGCTGCTCAAGTCATTCACCATTCCTTTGCATCATCATAGATGACATGTTATCAATGTTGGAAAAATCATATAATATGAAATCCCTTAATACATTAGGATTCATAAGTATGGGTGCTTGAGCGATGGCTTGCTTGATAGCCTCAAATGCTGCCTTACCTTCATTTGACCAAGTGAACACTTGGTTCTTTTTCAACATAGCAATATTAGGTCTGATCAAACTTGTAAAACCAAGGATAAATCTTCTCATGAATTTTATGTTTCCAAGGAAAATTTGGAGTCCCTTCTTATGCTTGGGTAGGGATAAGGCTAAGATGGCATTTATTCTCTCAGGATTAATGGACAACCCCTCCTTTGAGATGATGTGGCCCAGTAGCTTGCCTTCGTGCATGATAAACACACACTTCTTAAGATTCAAAGAAATCCCATACTCTAGACCTTTCAAAAATTAGCCTCAGGTGGTCCATATACTCTCTGGCATTCTTGAAGAAAACTGTGATGCCATCTAAGTAAACTATCACCATTTAGTTTAGCAGCCCTTGGAAAGCCATGTCCATAGCTCTTTGGAAATTTATGCCATCATTTGATAGACCAAAGGGTATTTTTTGGTACACATATGTTCCCCATTTGGTGGTGAATGTAGTCTTGTATTGATCTTCATCTTTCACCCAAACTTTGTTGTAGCCAAAAAATCTATCTAACAGAGAGAAGTGTTTTGATCTTGTATCTACTTGGAGAAGTTACTCCATAACTAGTAGAGGATAGTGGTCCTTCAAGGAGACTTTTTTCAAATCTTTGAAGTCCACACAAAGCCTAATCTCCCCACTCTTTTTTATTATATGCACCAAGTTGGCTACCCATGATGAATGTTTCATGGGAAAGATGATCTTGGACTCAATCAACTTGGTTAGCTCTTTCCTCATCAGCTCTTCAATCTTGGGGTTGATGGGCCTTTACTTTTGCCTCACATGCTTAGAATTGGCCTCTAACTCTATGGTATGCTGAGCTATCTTAAGATCAAAACCCTTTAGGTCACTACAATCCCAATCAAAATTTGTTTGCATACTCTTGGCAAAACATTATGAAAAGCATGCCTCTCAGCCTTGTTGCTTACCTTCCCAAGCTCGAGAAGCTTGTCCTTGAAGATGAGGACTCTATCATAGTTTTCTTCATCAGTTGATATTAATACCTTGTCTTTTCTCATATCATCTCCTTCATGAAAAAGTTACTCAAGAGTAACCAACCCCTTAAAAAGTTTGTTTGACTTTAGCTGAACAATTTGATCCTCATATTGATGCTATAATTTAGCTTGGGTGGAGGAAGATAATTCAGCTTCTTATTGTAAGAAGCAATAAATTTGATTATCACTTTCAAAAAATTATTAGTTAGCTTCATTATTTGAAACTAATGGCCTCACCACCACCTTAACACATGGGTAAACCTTAACTTTTTTTAGCTCATTTAGAATGAAAAATTAAGCTCCCATGACTACCAACCTATTAGTATGTTGGTTCTAATTTCTTGGGACAAATTGAATGTCAAAGGCCTCAAAATCTTTAATTAGGTCTCACACTCAATTTTGGTAGGACCTCATCAAGTAATTATTTATAATGTTCAAGCCTCTAAGTTGGTTTACTATGATTTCATTATCACCATAAACTTGTCATAGTTTGATCCCTTTTGTTGGCCCATTGAAGGCTGTAGATCAAGCCTTCATATTCTACTGCATTTGAAGAGTAGGTAAAATGGAACCTATAGAATGAGAAAATATTATTACCCAAAGGGGAAATAAACATTTCCCTAGCACCTACACCATTTTTGTTCTTTGAGCCATCAAAGAAAAACTTCCATAAACCATTGGTGTCTTCTTTAGGTCCAATGAGGGAAGGCATATGTTGATTATCTTCATGTAGCAAATAGAAACCAATGTCTCTTTCCTCAACACCTTCCAAAGGGTTGAAACATTAGTTATCACCCCATAACTCATCCAATAAAAAGTTTATAACTTCTTTAGGATGAGTATTCAACTCCTGACTAATTGTAAACTCATCCTTATCAAGGATTATATAATTGAGTTTTATGTTATCTAGCTGATAGGGTTTAATGTGGAATTGTGCCATGGGTTTAGACTTGATTGAGACTTTAGTCCCATAAATTGTTTTGAATACCATTTAAGACCAATCTACTACAAGGTAACCCCCAATCTTGGCTATGAACTCTCTGGAAAGACACAATGCAAAGCAAAGATTAACATCCATGATCAACAAGTCTTACATCACTGACATGATAGGACAAGCATACAAGGTAGGCTAAAATTATTAAGGATACCTAATGGATTTTTGGAAGAACCATCAAGCTACAGGAATCCCTTGGTGTGTAGCTTGTTCTTGAGGTTTAACTAGTCAATAATAGACTTTAGCATGATTGAGGTGCTAACCCCACTATCCACCAAGCAATTTTACACTAAGGAGTCATCGATGATTAATGAGATGTAGAATGGGGGGGATTGGTCACACTACTTGAATTTTATCCCAAAGGACTCTTGGTTGTATTAGTGAAGAATTTGAATTCCTTGCTTGGTTTCTTACTTACAACTGTAGAAACATTCATCTCGGATAAACCTTCCTAAAGAATGTCTACTTGGCTGGGCATGGAAAGCATATCCCACATTGGTATGATCACCTTTTATTTCTTCACTTGATCCACAATGTTGATGGACGTAACCCCAGCCTTTGCTTGGGTTATGGGAGAAATTGTTCTTGGCTTTGTTAGTGAAGAAGTGGTGACAATGGGTTCCTTGAAAGCTTCTTGATTGTCACCCATTCTCCTTCTCTTGAACCTTATGTTTTCTAAGACGAGGATGTGAGCTAGACAAGGGGTAGCCTCTTGATTGGATGCATAGGACTCCTCTTGCTCACTGATGACCATTGAGGCTTCTGGATGGTTTGACCCTTGATTTGAGCCTTATTCTTATGGAGGATTTTCTTTTTTTTTTATCAACATGGGCACCTATGTGCTTTGGGCCATCAGAGCCTAGTTATATCCATAAGAAACAACTTATTTCCATTGATCATTGAACAATTGGTTAGAGCCATTAGTTAGGACAATGGATTGTGAAAAAGAATTTTTCCAAGGCATTGTCCCTTCAACCTCCTAAGCCACATTATTTTGAACTGAGACCAAGGAGTTGGAAAGGCTTGTCATATTTGGATTATAATTATGTTGCCTAGCATAGTTAGGTTACCCTTGTCCTTGAAAATCTCCTTTTAGTGTGGATTATTAGCTTGATAAAACTATTACAAGGGTTGATATAGAGCTTAATAAGGCTTTATATAATATTTATACCTTTTTCCATTGACCACATCATTCCTCAAGGATTGGAGCATGATTTTCAATTCCAAGTAATTATTTTGCTCTTGGGAGTTGTTGGATACACTAGTAGAGGCCTTCTCTTGCTTAGGTGAAGGCACGTTAGCAATTGTTAGCATTGGAAGTATAACATCAAGTGAAGGAATGACTATAGGAGGTGGTCTAATCTCTATAAAAAGAGGCATTGGGTGTTAGGAGTAATCTTGCCAGCCTAAACTATGCAATTTTCTACCTTGATTTCCTCCTCATAAGCATCTGGTAGTATGTCTCCTCCCATAAATTGAATCATTACAGCTATATCTCTATTGAGAGACTTTAAGTAATACAAGAAAGAAAAGTTTGGAGATGGTATAATAACTACTAGGATTCTATCCCATGCCTTCTAAAATTTTGTATTGAAGTCTTGCATGACTTCATGAGGAGATATCTTGATTATGGTCAACTGCTCTACAAGTGATAGAAGATCACCCTTATCTGTAAACCTTTTACATAGGGCTATTCCCAACTCATCCCTTGAGTGGATAAAATTAGGAGCTAGGCCCCTATACCAGTCTAATGCCTTTCCTTTGAAGGATACAACCAATATCATAATAGACATGTTCTCCACTATGATATTGTGAATGTTGCAGAAGTTAGCTATGTCTATTATGTGCTTAGTAGGAGTTACAACTTGGTCACTTATGTAATAAGGAATAATTTTAAGGGATGATACTAGTATAGGATCATACTATGGTAAGTTCAAAGGCTTTAGCTGCTGAAGCCCACAAAATCTCTTTGAGGAATCATAATAGTAAGAGGGGCTGATAAAGATCTTCTTGCATAGGTATACTTTATGACTAGCTTAGGAGGGTAGCTTCTTATGTAAGGGTGAGTATGGGAAAACCTTAACCTTCTTACTAATTTTAAAGGTAATTCAACAAACTCAAAAGGAATACCTATATAAATCAATCTTGTAGTCACCTTTGGAATGAAATATATCTACCGATCTACCACCAAATAGCTAGGCATTCTTTGGAGTCAATAGATACTGAAGGATGAATGTTACCACTTCTATGAAATGATAAAAATAACATCAAATTTGACCACTATTTCAAAAAAATGAAAATTAAAAGGTAGTTGTCCCATCAAGTGTGACAAAACTATTATAGCTTGGAATTGTACCCTTGTGAGAAAGTTCTTTAGGCTCCCTCACTTCTAGCTACAAGCATGGGAAAAACCTTAAGATGTGGGTATCCTATGATGAGATTGAACCCCTAGGATTTTTTATGAGGCTATTTCCTCAGGTGCTTCACTTCATCTCTTGATCTCACACTAAAATCTACTCTCAGGATAAGGAAAAGGGATAGGAGGATTACTTGAAAAAAAATCTAAGCTAAGGGAAGTGATGCATGAAAAGTAAGTGATCCACTTGGCCTGGGGAATACCACTAATTCAACATATGATAAGTTTGTTTACACAACCTCTTAACCAATTAACCTACATAAATATTTCATAAAATAGGCTCACTAAACCATATGTGAAGCAAAGAGGGATTTATAAATCCACATTAAGCATTCAGTAATGGTGGAAGAGCTCAAGTTCAAACCTGAAATTAACTAGAAAACACCTAAAATTAAGCAATAAAGAAGGAAAATAAGGTTGGAAGGATTCTTATTCATAGTTTTATTATGAAAAAACTAACTTAACATAGTTTTTAGACAAAGAGATAGGTAAAATAATATTTATTACTTCAAAGCTTTGTTGCACAGTGATTTTTTGTATAGTGATTTTATCACCGGTTTGAGGATGATTTGTTTGGCTCCAAGGCCTATATATATATATATATATATATATATATATATATATATATAAGGGGGAATAGAGAAGGGGAAGAGAGAAAAGTCATCAATGGTGTGAACTCTGATGTTACACTTTCTTGTTCTTCCTAAATGCATCACTCAGGATCACTCAACAATCCTCTCAAGCCCCTCCCATCTTTAAGACCTTCTTTGGCACATCTAAAAAGTCATGTTGTGAGTAGCTAGAATGTCTGTTATTGGCACGATGCATTTAAGCATTGACTGATGATTGTAGGTAGTGAACCATTATGGATGAGAGCCTTCCTAACTTCTAGCTACCAACCACTTGGACTCTCCCATGCTCATTAGTCATCCTTGTGCCACGTGTCCTTTACTAATTGGCCTTTTCTACTCCAACTTAAGCCACATGGTAACCTTGCATTCATTGCATCATGATTATCATGTTTCTAGACCAATATTAAGCCAAGCAATTAGAGAATCCTAATTTACTCCATGTAGAGTAATTTGGGTTCTTTGGTCTTTCAAATTTCAAGTTTTTTCATATTATTTACTTATAAATCCTTTTAAGTAAAGTAATTGGAGAAACTTGATTTAATCTTTGACCATGGGTAAGCCAGGTTCTCAAAGATTACTTACTTCAGACTTGTCCATCTTGAAGTCTTCTCATTTTGCTGCTTCCCAAGCCTTAAGACTTTGGGCTTTTCAAACTGATTACTTCCATCAACTAGTCACTTATCCTAATTTTGATGTCCATTGGCTCATCATTTTCTTTAGACTCTCAGTCTCAGGATTCCTTTTTAGATTATTTATTTTGGGAAAATCTCTCAAAGGAATTTCTTTAGACAATTTGTTCAAAAGAATTCCTTTAGACTTTTTGTCTATGTTTATCTTCAAAAACTACCCTTCAGACTTTTCACAATGGACTTTCTCAAAGGGTAAGAGACCCTTCAGATTCTTGCATGTCCCTTCAATATTTTGTGAATGATCCTCTTAAATGGAAAGATACCCTTCAAGAATTTTTAAATGGTCCTTTCGAAGTGTAACATACCTTTAGAGAAACTTGTAAATGTCTACTTGGAGAAGAAAAAGTCCTTCAAATTTATGAAATGTACTTTTGGGAAAGTTGAAGAGAACCTTCAAAAAATTTGACTGGTCCATTTTTCCCTAAAAATTCCCTTTGAAATTTTGAAAATTCCCTTCAAATTTTTTGAAAAAGACTCATCCCTTGAAGAACCTGAGAAGCACTACTTTTCAAGACCCAATCGGGTTTGTCAAGCCCCTTTTACTTATTTTGGGCTTCTGACTACTCACAACTTATGAAGTAATCAAGTAGTGCTCCTTGGAGAACCCAAAATACATTGGCCATGAGTAATTTGGGTTCATAAACCCAAATTAATTCTACTTATAAAACAATTAGAAGTTAAGCACTACTAAAAACCTACTTTGCACTGTGCCCTCAGAAACATGAAGTTGTCACTACAGGAAAACCTGAAGTCCTCCCAAAGACTTGCCATTTACTTTCTTGAAAGCTCCTTTTTAATACTTAGGAAATTTTTGATATGTGGGCCAAAAATGGCCAACAATTATCTTGGGTTGGTCTTCTTCATCTATTTGGACCTAATGGTACCTTGAGAATCCATCTATGAAGGTATATACCTCACATCCAATAACACCCTCGAGGATCTCCTCTATGAATGGCATTAGGAAGGGATCAATTATACATGATGCATTAAGCAATTGATAGTGCATGTAAATATGGATGCATCTATCCTTCTTCATACTAATCTCCATGAGATTGACCCATTTAGATTCATTAATGGGGGTGATTACTCTAATGCATAACATGTTACTAATTTGCTCTTTGATGCATGACCATAGATTGGGATTCATTCTATATGGTCATTTTCTAACTAATCAAGCATTATCAACCATATTGATATGCATCTTCTTCAAGGATGGGTCTACTCCCTTCATTTTATTATAGTTTTTTGGGAAGACATCCTAATATTATTTTAACAATTTAAAGATTATTTAAATCTTTGTGTTTTTCTAATAGTTTCCTACCATCACCATCTTTGGTTCTTGTTATATGTTGATGTTATATTAAATAGTTTGAATAGGTCCATTATAGGGGTTGTCCATATCAACACCTATGTCCTAAATAGTTCTTATGAAAACATCCATAGGAACATCTAATTGGTTAGACAATAGGTTGGGTCAAGTTGATCCTTCACCTTCTTCCACTTGTAACATGAGATTTTGTTTCGCAAAATGAATTTATTGACATTGGTCCTACTCAATATTGGTTCAGGCACAAGAACTAAGGATGTTGATGGTTCATTGAATAAGTGCAGGGGTTCCTCAAGGTCTTGATGTATATTCCCTAGGTAATATTATATGGGACTTGGGTCACCTAAAATTGCTTCACGCATGGCATGGAGAATAAGGCACAAATCCATCCTCAGTGAAGAATAAGATAATGCCTAGTTCATATTCTCCTTCAGTAAATGCTAGGACCTAGTACCCATGTGTCAATCTTCATGATTGTACCATGCTAGTTCCCAAGTGTATAAAGTGATATATAATGCATGCACCCATAAATATTATAGTAAGTATGATTCCTCATTTATCCACATTATTTCACAAGTTTTTATATGGGGCTCTAGTGCTTGTACTCTAATATAACTGATTGTTCCCTTTAATTTGTTATCATGATAGAACCAATGATGTAAGGTTGAGTGTACATGATCCCACAAGTGGAGCCATTCATAATGGGTTCACCACCATCATTTAGGTATGCCATCAAAGAGATATACCAAATATCATATATGATCTACATTAGTGTGGTAAAACTCTTCAATTCATTAAATGAAGTCTTAGACTTTCATCTACTTATAGAACCTTGGAGCCTCATCGAGTCTTTCAAGTAATGTATCTATGATAGGTCCTCTCATGACTTGGCCAGTGATAAGGTGAAAAAACATGTGTCATTTATTGAACTAGCACGACATATTCTCCTAGCTATTAATGGTGCTATGTATTCTACCAGTGAGGTCATAGTTTCTTTGAGCCCAATAATTACAAACATTACTTGTAGTGTCTGAAAGGGATTGAATATCCAACCATCAAATAATTCCATCTAGATTGGGATCTATTTGTTTATCATTAATTTTAGTATATTATATATGTTATTTATGTCTTCATCAACTTTGACAAGCTCTATGTAAGGATGTCCTTGTGCTTGATCTAGTGGTATCACAACATGTTAATCAGTGCTCTCAAAACTAATGTAGCTTTTCTTAAAACTCAAGTTTACATTGTTTTCATATCACTAAGGTCATCCTAATAAATCTAGGTAGTCATCAACTTCAGCTAGTTATACAAACTTAAAATATGCCTTGAAAGGCACACCAAGTATGTCAACTATTGCATTCTTAAGGACATTGATATTTAACACATGAGTCATTTTTGCCATAAATAAGAAATATGGTGAAGGCTATAGTGATGGATTGGCCATCTTAGTGAGGACACTTACTTCTATACTAGTGTCTACTATTATGTCCTCAATTACCCATCCATTAGTGGGAACATTAACCAATATTTCTTGATCTTCTAGAAGAGTAGAGGAACTAGGAGTGTCTTATCATCAAACATGATTTTGGTAAAAATCCTCACTCTACCTAGTGACTTGAGGGTGAAACTCATTTTGTACTTAGGCTTGATTCTTAATCAAAATGCTTTTCTATGGGATACTATCCTCATCTAGCATGTGCTTACATAATTATTTAAAGTCATCATGTGCCATATTTTAAGGCTCAACTTCCTTTTGCACAAAATCACATTGTGTTACTTATTTGTCTCTTAAGAACTTAATCTCTCCTTAAATTTCTCATACTAATGCCATCATATCTTGGAAAACCTCCATTGTTTTGGATATTAGGATACTTTCTTTCTCATGGTTTTTCACGTTGCACATTCTCGATGTGATTACAGGTACACTGAGTTTTTCCCCCACTGTGGGTAGTAATATTTACCTATTAAACTATAGGGATGCTTGAGTGCGCATGGAAATGTGGTTTATTGATTTGAATCATTCCAACACCCTTTTCATTTCTCTCCTTGGTGATAGCCACATATAAGACATGGCACTCTTCCAACCAGTGGTCTTTTTTGTAAAAAGCACACGTAGGGTATTGTGGATAATGTCATTGGTAGTGGTCCAAAGATCAACATTTTTAAAATGTCCTTGGTGGTAAATACCACCTCCTCATCCTCTTCTTCTTCCTTGTCCATGGTAGCCACCATTGTATTGATTGTTAGCTCCTTAGGTTTGGTGTATGGCATGCACTCATGTTTCATGGATGTCACTAATGAAATGATAGTGATTAGTATCATTAGTATAGGCATCAAAAATATTGTAATAGTCAGACACCTTAGTTTTCATATCTCACTATAGAAGAGGACAAGAACATACATCATGTTCTTCATGATAGATTTCACATTTTTATTTAAGTATCACATGGATTTTCTTGTATAAGTAATTAATCCATGTATGCCCTTTAAATTCATAGTCTATGAACCAAAAATAATTGCATGAATCATGTACATTATTAGTTTTCAAATTATCCAACTGTAACACCATTGAATCTATTTGGGCTTACATAAAAGGATTGATCCCAATATCAATGCTTCCAACTACCTCAGCATAGAGAACAACTTTTAAAGCTTTGCACAAGCTAGTGAAAGTCCATTAAAATAATATTGATCAAAAGTGTAGTAACAATCCTCCTACAAACCATTGTGCATGTTGAGTAGCATTAATCCCAAATGATAGTTTTGAAAATAAAGTCTTAAATTATGCATCATACTCTTGTACACTTTCAGTAAGTCCTTGTGTTATGTCCTTAAGCACAACTATGCTTTGTTGCTCAAACTCAGGAATGTCAAACTCCTAAAAGAAAGCTATTTTAAGTTGATCATAATTGATCACCACTTGTTAAGTGTTGAACTTTCTATACCATTTGTGTGTGCATTCCAAAATCATTATTTCAAACTAGGTGGCCTTATGCTTAGAAGAAGTAATGCCTTGTGACCTCAAAATCAGTTTGTATTTATGGACATGCTCAATTGTATTCTCTATGCCCCTATATTCTGAAAACTGAAGTATCATTTCATAGTATAATATATTCAGATGAGGTGCTTGAATGGGTGGTTTTTGGTAAAATCTAACCTTGGTCCCTTGAGGAAGAAGTCTGATACTTCTTGTGCCACCACCTAGTCCACCTCCAGTATTAGTGCTCATGATATGGGTCATGGTAGTTGGTTGATAAGTCAAATTTGGGCTTGTAATCTATCCTTATAGGCCCAATCCACTAGACATTCCAAATTTTTCCATATGATTCCCTTGAATAAGGAAGGAAAGTGTTAATTCAAAATGAGTGTCAAAAGGCTCAGCTCTAGTATCTTTTATTGATTCAATCTCTGATTCCAAATTATTTGTATCCTAGTTTTGTATGTGTATTTCATCTAACTCAAGAGCATGAGCACACACTATAGTTGGGGATATAGGTTGGTTGATATTTGGTTATTTATTTACTACCATATAGATAGTTTTTCCTTCATATGATAGTAGTGACACAAGATGCAACTTGAAAGTGATGGGGTCCTCATGTAGTTCTACTTCCCTACAACTCCTAACATCACTCCTTGAGTTCTCTTAGTCTCTTTCTATTCCACTAACTCCTATAATCCTCTTCTAAACTTCATCATACTTATGTTTCCATAATATATGCTCACTAGCTACCATTCAAAATCCATAATCTTCTACCAACTCCTCTTCTTCCCTTCCAAATGTATGGCTCATGCACAGGTGGATTTACCTCTCCATTGGTAAAGTCTCAAGTCTAAGATAAAAAAATATATTATTGATTTCAAAATAAAAAATACTAATATAAAAGTCATGTGGTTCTTGAAGGAACTAAAACTTTGCTTCTTCAGGACATGAATATGTAGTTACAAAATACTCTAAAATGTAGATATTTAGAACTCCTCTTAAACAAATGTTAATAGCTCTTGTCCACAGAGTTTCAAGTCATGATAAAGCTATTTGCCTTTCTAGAATCCAAGATTATATCCTCCTAAGACTCCTCGATCATCCTTGAGCATACACCGATAGCCAAGTATGTAAATGAACTAGGATCTCAACAAAGAAGGTCTCATACAATGCACTATAGAGGTTCTACTTCACCCACTATCGTATGAAGATTCCTAGTTCAAAGTAGGGAACTAAAAATTTATCTTCAACATTGGTAATTCATTCTTCTATATTCTCAAGAGTAATATGCTAAAACATTTTCAATAGATGAAAAATAAGTCTTATGGGTCTTAGAAATGGAATCAAAATGTTGGGTTTTCATTGGTAAATATAGCTTCATCACTTAAGTCTAGCTCAATGAGTTAGTGCATTAGCCCTTTCACATAATATTTAAGTCTTTTACACTCACCTAAAGCACACAACTTGGTACCAATCTCCATAGGTTTTTGTTGCACATCAATACTTAGCTATATTCTTGATGTTAAACATGCTTTTAATTAGATACCCTTATAAGTAGAGATAGACTATTTCAATCCTTTGAGTTTTAAGATTGATTACTATAATTATGAAAATTAGTTTCATTTTTAGTTCAAAGCTAATTATTAGAAAAGAAAATATAGACAAAACCCATATTAAGTCTAATCACTCTACTTAACTCACATGACACCATTGATTATGAACACAAGAAGTTTGATAAAACTAGTTACTTTATATATTATGATTAAACATCGAAGAGGTAAAAATCCATCCCCATAGTACTTTATAAGATGAATATTTATACTTTATTTTCCATAACCAAGTGTTTACAAAAATTAATGGAAAAAATAATTTATCAATGAATTCTCAATAGACTAAAACTCACGGTGATCAACCATTAGTTTTTCCTAAAGACGTAGGCCTTTGTGCCCCCTATATCCTCTCTCTATGCTAGATCTTTTCTACCATCAGTTCCTCTACTTGCAAGTTGGTGTAAAACTTCCTATTAATAATGTTAGGGTGACCCATATGAATCATTACTTTAACATTTATCACTTCTCATGCACTCCCCTAGTCTTTTGCTTCTTTTATGAGTTGTATGTCCTCAGTTTCTTTGTGATTCATTCTCTTTTAATTGGGTCCTCTTGTGCTATTCCTTCCATGACATTATCCTCTTACACCATGTAGGTTATTCACCAAGATGCTTTTGTGCCTATATAGCTACGTGCCATGGTCCTTCTGCACCATGGTCCTTCCGCACGGTGTCATTCTTTTGCCAATAATGGACAACACAGCCAAAATTTGGGGCCAATAATCTTTAAATACCAAATATGAATTTTATGCCTTCCTTATGCAATGTCATAGGAATGCATACATGTTATAGTGTGAATGTTTTCTTATTTCATTGAATAACAAATTGTAGTCATATAAAATGCAAAATTGGATGACTTAAGCATGGCTAATGACATCCAATCCATAGGTATTCCTACTTGCTTACACAACCCTTCTAGGCTATTATTTCATTGATTCCTAGTCATCCACAACATTTTGGACTTAACCCTTACATACCCAAGTATCTCTTTTAGGCTTAGTTCCATCCCCCTAGGTCTCATTACCTTAGGAAAATAGTGCCCAGCTGGGACTAGAGCACTAGAACCCAGGGTGCCCTGATTTTGGTGTTGTTGTCTAAGTTCATTTTTTGGTCCTAATAGTCTAATTGTTTTAATATCCTTATCCTTTTCTTTGTTGGCCTAAAATGAATTTATTTAACCCATGATCTGTAATTCCCTTATAAAAATCCATTCAAAGTCCATTTAGAGGAGTTAACACTCATTTGAAAAATAGAATCAAGAATAAAAGCAAGCACACTCAATAACTCTTCTCTATTCTCTACATATAGCCTTCAAAAATCATTTCAAACTTATTAAAACACTTACATTAGTCCCTCTCCATCTGAAGTACATCTAGTTTTGCATCTAGTTTCATTTATCATACACAATTACACTAAGCACTTCAATGGGAGAACTACATTAGATCGATCCCTCATTAGATTATTGGTATGTAGGCAACATGCCCACACATGAGGTGTGAAGTGCATCTAGTTTATCCTTTACACATTAATCCCTTCTCTATCTTTTCCAAGTTTTCATTCAAGTTTAATAATAAAGAGTTCTTCTGGCTTTGAAGACTTGAAATAGATGCACATCGAGCTCTGTAAGCTTTTAGGCTTTGATATTTCACTGAAAGGGTAACATATGCCTACTAAAACATAATGCAAAAAGATTAGACCACCTAGACAATAGTATTGAGAAAGGACTATAGAACCAAAAAAAAGGTGTCACACTTTTGATGCTCCTTTCTAATCTAGAAACAAACCTCAAAATCTAGTTTTTGATAGTTTCCCAATCTTGCTCCTCTAGTATCAGACCCTATCTTAGTTCTGATCATTCAGAATAAACTAAGTTAGATTTCTCTTATTTATTACTATATTTAGAAAAGGCAAAAATAAAAATCTATTTAGAAAAATTAGTAGCTTAATTATTTCATACTATTTAATGATTTACTTTTCTTAGACTTGTTTATTTAACTAAGAATAAAACCCCATTATTCTAAAAATAATAAAGCATTTGGTGAACCTGACTTCAAATTTCACACAAAAACCATATAAACCCAAGGGATATTTTTTTTAAATTTTTTTCCATAATTTCTTGATTTTTTTTCGATTTAAAAATAAAAAATCTACAAATTAATTGAAAAAATATCACATAGTTTGTAAAAACCCTAGTTTGCACATACTAGGTCCTTCTTGCATACAAACACATTCCAAACACTAGGAAACATATATTTCTAATTTTAGAAATATTTTCTAATTTTTCCTAAATTTTTTGAGCAAAATTATACACATTGTCTCTAAATTTTTAAAAATTATTACATTAATTTTTTTAAAAAATTCATTCAAAATCTGTAGTTGCATATACTAGTTCCTCCTTTGCTTTTTAAGGTATCACCTTACATCTATAGCCAAATTGCAAAAATAATGTTCTTTTATCTACAAATTTTTCTTATATTTCTTGAAAATAATAAGGAAACCATAATAGGCCCTATCATGTACATGAATAATAAAGTTTATCATATGTTAGGACAAAGCTTCATTCTTTACATTTCATGCTTATTTTTCATTATATGGGATGATGTTAAGCAAGTTATTCTTAAACATGTTAATCCATCTCCTAAATCACCTCCTTTAGAGCTCCTCCCTCATACCGAGTCATGTTGCATGGTCTATTTCACTCTTCCCCAAGTGACTACCAATTGATAGAAAGTTCAATTGACATCTTTTATCCCTCCACCTCCTTGACCTATTGATTATCTTTGCTTTCCTCCCATAGCTACTACTTATCCTATATGGATAGTAGATAATGTGGTTAGAGATATTACTTAACGTGTCGCTATGCCTCCTCCACCTACCTAGGAGCCCCATCACCCTACTATTCCAACCCATCCTAGGCCCAACCTACCTACACAAGCGAATTTTCATAAGGCATCTGAAATTTTTGATCAGTTGAGAAATACCTCAACTAAAATTTCCATGTTAGAACTACATTAGAAAGTTAATGTATTCAAGGATATTATTTATCAAGAACTCACTCAGACTTCTATGTCTATTGATTCAAAACATTCTTATTTTTCATCATTGGTCAAAACTTTAAAAACTATAGAAGATGCAATTTCTTTTGATCATGAGGATATGCCTTCTCAAATAGTTATTGATCAAAATTTGCCACTATTCATACAAGTATAAGTCAAAACTAGTGCAGTCAAGAGAGTTCTTGTTGATAGTGGTTCTAGACTAAATTTATGTAATATCACATTCTTATAGGCCATGAGTGTAGATTGACATCAATGTCAAAAACATATAATAACATTCAAGGGTTCAATGATATACCATGATAGACACTGGGCACTATTACTTTAGATATCATGGTGGGACGAAAATCTCTCTCTACATAGTGCTAGGTCATGCTAGGTCCTTTCCACTAAAATATTTTACTTGGATGACCCTAGATACATACCATGGGGGCCATTACATCCACTCTCCATCGATGTATTAAGTTTTTCCATGAGGGATATCTATAAACATATCCAATAGACAACCAACCATTTATATATTGTCAATTTATAGAGACATCTTCAACCATTTCACTAGATGGGACACCATATCTCACAATACAACCACCACCTCATAGCTTTTTTATTGATTATATATATATATATATATATATATATATATATATATATATATATATGAGGTTGGAGAGACTATCACTTCTCATACTCCTCCACTTACAGTCATAGCATCAACATTAGCTATTCTACTAGTTATAGCAACTTTAGCATTTACAGTTACTTCATAAGTCATAGTTTTGACACCTATTACACATCCACCATCACCAATAGCAATACTAATAGTTCTAGTTGATTTCAAAGTTACTCCACCAATTACAAATACCTTTACAATAGTACCATATTCTATCACTACAATGATGAGACTCTTATATCATAGCTACCCCTTATGGTAAATTTTGAGTTACCATATGTACATGATGTTGATATAGATTCATAGGCTTCTTTAGATGATGATACAACACCCACACTCATGATTATTTGTATGGATTGAGTTTTAGACTAGTTAGCCCAAGAGAGTATCTAGATGACTCTAAAGCTCTCATACCACATCCTATTGCACTTTTAGCATCTTGCACTACACTCATATGATATACTCCACACTCATAGCTATAGTTATACCACTTTGCACATATAGTTCACATGATTACCTCTATGCATATAGAGCTAGTTATTCATATTTAGGTAGGTAGCACACAACATCAACCAGAGTTTATGTTACGGATATTACTTGATCATGGATTGATCACATTACTTACAATATGACATATATCTATCAACACATTGTCACATCAAGATGATCATCCACTTTGTACTTTTCATAGGATTACATGCCATGATACAAACTCATGTACAACTTTAAGAAAAAAATTGGATAAACTAGAATATCAAGTCATTATTCAGATTATAACACCACTAGCAGCACTAGCTCAACAACTTCTACTTAAGTCATCTACTAGTAGGATTAAACATCCCAGAGTAGCATCAACATCTCCACCACTAGAGCAACTTTCACTTTGCATTCAACATGATGCCACCATAAACACATCTGAAACATATTATGATACTTATGATGATGATCTTGAGGTATTTGATGATGGTTATGACCCTTTCCTCCATTTCCATCCCTAGTAGGCTCTAGCCTTGGATCCCTTCACCCCACCATCCTAGTCTTTTAATTTTATCATGTACATATTGATTTACCTACAAGTTTGTACATAGTTTATTTTTAACATTTGCTTGTATATAATCTCTTCTGCTTTATTTTACATAGCTTGTATAAATAGACAAAAACATTCAAATATGTCAAAAATACCAAAAACATTTCGATTATATGCATCATCCATGTTTTTCATTACTACTATCATGCTAGGACTTGTATTTTCTATTTCATGTTATTGTATGTCAATTTTTTTACATTACCATGCTTCACTTGATCTCTTTTGAGTGTGTGCAGTGACATCCATCTACTTGATTGCTTCACTCTACCCATTAAGGGGGCATTCCCACTTCTACATTTGAGACACACATCGATATGTATACCCACTGAGGGAATATTTTACATGAATTCACCATCCATATTATGTCATTCCTACACTACACACTCTAATTTATCATGTTGATGTACATTCCTTCCTAAGATTACACAAAATATTTTATCGACATTTCACTAATATATATCACTTGTATATTTCTTAGCATATACCTAATATTATACATCACATGTTTTGCATAATTTAACATTTACTTTGATTAGTTAGATGTGATTCTACCTTTCCATTTATTACATGCTTTCTCCTCTTGCTTAAGATTTCTTGTGTGATTGCATTTTTAGTTCCTATTTATCTCTTATTTGTGCCTTAGGACATTTTTCAATATCCTTTGCTTTTATTCATGTGCATGCCTTAGAACATTTTCCAATGTCCTTTTATTTTACTCTTCCATGTACCTATGTCCCCTATGCCAATTTTTTTCGTTTCAATTATATGTGTATGTGGCATTTGAACATGCCTTCTATGCTTACTTTCTAGTTTGAGTGAGATATGCCTATGTCCCTTGTTTGCATGGCCCCTTGGCCATCCCTATATGCTTATTTCTTGATTACTTGTTTGCTTCTCAATATGTATAATGCCATGATCCACATCATGCATTTCCCTTAATTTTTTGGATGTAATGATGGACATCATGCTCTATCCCTCCAACTAACAACTAACATCTAAACATTTCTAGTTCCATTTCAGTACTTTTCACATGATTTTACTTATTATATATATCTAAGCATACCCATATTGATATAAAAATCCATCAATACAAACATTGTTATATCTACAAATCTCTTATCAAATATCACTACTATATCATGTATCGATACAACTTAACACGCTTAAAGGACTCTTTCTTTTAAGGGAAGTCATTACAAGTTCATCATTCCTACCCTCAAAACAAGGGGAAACAAATAGGGGTTTTGTCATAGAGATAAAATATCCTAACTATCAAAATAGTAACATTCAGATCAACTAGTTAGAATAGAGTAGGAAAATAGTGACAGTTGCAGATCAACAACTAGTTTTAACATAGGACAATAACACCAAAAATAGATAGTAACACCAAAAATAAAGGTGTCCTTATTTTGGCACTCTTGTCTAGGAAAAAAGACACTTAGGTTTTCCATAAATATGTAAAAATTTTAGTTTAGACATAGTTTTTGCACATCCAAATCAGTCAGAATCAATAGTTCAATACAATTTTCTTAGAGAATCTAGACATAGGGGGTTATCATGTGTAACATGATTATCCTCAATTTTAGTTTTAGATTAGGTAGTTGACATAACTTCTAGATCAGAATCCATGTTTTAGACACCAGTGATTGGGGGCAATGTGTGTGGCACATTGGTCTTCTTTTATTTTTGAGTTTAGATTATTATTCAGTTATTCTCAGTAGTTGCATGCCTTATTCCATCTGTAGGTGGTTCACATCACTTTCAAATTAAAATTTCATACAAGTTTAAATTTTTGAGTACCTAAGTTCCTAAGTTATATTTCATATAAACCTAGTACATCAATTTTGGAGTGGATTTCATAAAATCCTCACTCCGTCTTTTGAAATGGCCAAGAGTGGCCTAGTTTCTAGTATACATTTAGGCTATCCATGCCGCATTGCCAGATTTTTAGAACATCCATGGGCTACATGAGCCATCTCATATGACATCTATTATATACTTATATCACTTCATATATTCATTTCATGGGGAAATGATGGAACCAAAGGGCCAACCTTTATATTTTTTAGCCACCTATTTAGAGGGATTGGACACATTGTCTATACATTGATTAGAACACACATGATTCATTAACTTCACTTAGTTAGTGATGATGGAACCAAAGGGCCAGCATTTGCATTCTTGAGCCACCTTCTAGGGATTTTAGAACTCATCTCCATTCATGATATTAATCTTGATTTAACACATACCCAATATCATCCAGGACAATCTAACATCACAACAGGCTTTGTATTGGTTTACGTATCCAGTGAGGTGTATTCATTCCTTTCTCTTCCTTTTACTCAAATTTTACACATTATTATTTTATAAATAATGTATCTAGTAAGAATGGATCTACTTTTATGTTTTCATTGTAGATTCACACTTCACAATGTGCTCTCTTTATGCACATCCAACATCACATAGCTTCATGAGCTTCTCTCTTACAGTTAAGTTCAAGTATGTTTTTTACTTTATCTTAGTATTTCACTTTGAGACATCACTAGAATAAGTTGGGGGGGGGGGGAAATGTAGTCATATATAATGAAAAATTGGATGACTTAAGCATGGCTAATGATACCCAATCCATAGGTCTTCCTACTTTCTTACACAACCCTTTTGGGCTATTCTTTCATTGATTCCTAGTCATCCATAGCCTTTCCAACTTAACCCATACAGACCCAAGTAGCTCTTTTAGGCCTAGTTCCATCCCCCTTGGTCTAATTACCTTAGGAAAATAACACCCAAATTGGATAGGAGAGATGAAACCTATGGTGTCTTGATTTTGACACTATTATCCAAGTTTATTTTTGGTCCTAACAGTCAGATTCTTTTAGATCCTTATCCTTTTCCTTGTTAGCCTAATGCAAATTCATTTAACCCATGATATTTAATTCTCATATAAAACTCCATTCAAATTCCATTTATAGGGGTTGGAACTCATTTTCAAAAAAGAAAAAATAATAAAAGTAAGTACACTCAAGAAATCTTCCCTATTATCTACATACAACCTTCCAAGATCATTTCAATCTTATTAAAACCTTTACACCAATCCCTAACCATATAAAGTACATCTATTTTCTCATATAGTTGCATTTATCATACATAATTATACTAATAAATTAAATGGGAGAACTACATTACTGATCTGGGCAACAATTCAGGTGACAATTTGGGTGACAGTTCCACCCCAATTGATGATGGAACTTCCAGGAGCCATAACTTTTGCACTGTAGCTCCAATTGACTAACCATTTGAACCGTTGGAAAGATAAGAATGAGGAGAAAGTGGTGAGATGTAATCTATCTTTGCTTAATGGATTTTTACCCCCAAAAACTCAATGTAAGTATCTCAAATTTCACTTTTAGTAGTGTAGTCTAAAAATAGTAATTCCTCAAATTTTGTATTGTTTTAAATCATGGAATTCAAACCACTTAATCTCCATCAAGATTGGTGACCTTCCACATCCTCCCCCCTACTCTACAAATGTGTGTAAATGGAGATGTAACCTAAAATGAAAATCAGACGTCTCTTCCTAGAGATAAGCATATAGTTATATTGTGATCTTGAGTAATAAAACATCTCTTCTTAGAGAATTCAATGATACTATGTTATTTTTTTTATGTTATTGAAATATTTGTCAACCAAAACTTTTGAGTTTTTTATTAGTGGTATCAAAGTAGTTTGTCTTGAGAGTGTATGATCTTGAGGATGAGGTCAAGCTACAAGAAGCTTGGATGGAAAATAACAGAGCTTCCAAATTATCCACCTATTTACTCCAAATGACTTCGAATGGTGGACAAAACTGATACATCTGATCCTTTTAAGAAAATGGTGAATGAAGCCTTCTAATGGCAAAAATCATAGATGTTACAATAATTTGTCCAAATTCTTCAACAACCCTTGATGGGAAAATTTGGCTCCTCATTTGCACTTCTTGGCTCATCATCCATGGAACATCCTTTTAGTGCCCCAACACCCTTCAAAGTTTAGGTGAATTTTTATATTGCTAAATTTGAAGGAAAAATCAATGCTGATGTAGTATAAAATTATTTGGATCAATTGTCTTCCTACTTCTCTGTAAATAAATTCATTGATGGAGAAAATATCACTTTTGCTCTTTTGAAAGCATCGTTATCTATTAAAAATTAGTGGGAAGTGTAAAAAAATAGGTTCAATACAGATGACATTAACCTTGAGGAAGAACCTACCTAGGATGATTTCATGGAAGTGGTAAAAGAAGAATATTGTCCCATTGGAGCATATGATGATCTATACATACAGTGGCAACAAATTTTCCAAGATAAGGACCAATTTATTCAAGATTACATTGACATTTTTCATTCTTTTTCTGCAAGACTGGGCATCCAAGAAAGTGAGAAACATAAGACTCTTAAATATCATGGTGGACTATAATGGTACATATGGGGGGAAATGGAACTCTTCAATTTGGAAACCCTTAGTGAGGCATACAAGTTTGTAGTGAAGATTGAGCAGAAGCATAGTAGAAAGAATATGAAGAGTTAGCCTTCAAAATGGAAAAGTGACAAGGAAGGTCAAACATGAGGCCAAAATTGAAAGAAAAATGAGTTTCAAGATAAGAAACCCTAGAAGGGGAAGGCTATCAATTGGTGTGATTACCACAAAATTAGAACTCACTCCAAAGAAGAATGTCAAGCCATCAAGTCACTTCTTTCTAAGTCAAAATACTCGACATCTACTACTCTATCTCATACACAAACTACAATCAAAGAGGATGAAGAAGAGATTGTAGATGCTGAGCTCGATACCATCTTTCATATACAATAAAACCTTTCCAAGATGAAGTATTGTGTGATGTGGTCAATGTAGATGTTTGTGATGTACTCCTTGGTTTTTCATTCATGTATGATCGATATCAAATCTATAAATCACGAACCTAAATAACCACCCTAAATCTTGTAACATGATGTTATAGGGCACCATAGGTACCACCTCCCACATCTATCTCCTTGATCAGTGCTAAGAAACGTAAGATATTGGTGGAAAAGAGAAAGCAATTCATTCTCATGGTGGTCAAACCATATAAATCTAAGAAGGTTGATGTTGTAGTCCTAACTACATAATAAACACAACAACAAAAGTAGATGGGATAAATCATAAGAGAATATGATGACTTATTCAAGTCACTCACAAGAGTTCCATTGCATTTCTAGGTGAAACATTCTATCGATTTGATCCTAAGACCACCTTTGCCTAACAGTCCTGTGTATCATAGATCAATTTTAGAGAATGATGAGATAAAAAGATAGATTCAAGAATTGATCCAAAAGGGTCATATCAAGCCAAGATCTTCACCCTATGGTAGCCTAATTGTCCTAAAACTAAAGAAAGATGGAACATGGAGGCTTTGCATTGACTATCGAGCCCTAAATAAAATCATTATGAATAATTGCTACCCTCTCCCCAGGATTGATGACCTAATGGACCAACTCTGTGGTGTAAAGTTCTTCACAAAAATTGATCTCAAACATGGTTATCACCAAATTCCCATCTATCCCACCAATGTCTGGAAGATTTTAGTCAAATCTAAGGAGGGGCTCTTTAAATGGTTGGCTATGCCTTTTGGATTAACTAATGCACATGCAACCTTCATGATGATGATGATGGATGACATCTTATGACCCTTCACTAACTCATTTATGGTTGTCTACCTAGATGGAATACTCATCTACAATAGAACATGGGAGGAACATCTACAAAATGTTTGTAAGGTGCATCAAACTCTTCAAGGGCACAAGTTTTATGAAAATCTTGACAAATGCCATTCGAGATGACAAAAATTTAGTACTTTGGGTATGTTGTGAATAAGGAAGGGGTCCCTGTTGATCTAGAAAAGATTCTAGTTATTTGAAAATGGTCTACACCAAGGACCATCATATAACTTCTTAGCTTCTTGGGTCTTACAAATTTCTATCATAGTTTTTTTCTTGGATTTTCACATGTTGCTTGATCACTAACCCAAGTGACTAAAGGAGAAGCTAAAGATATATTTTAGTGGGGTGAAATACAACAAAGGGCATTTGATAATTTGAAGAATAGACTTTACTTATCCCCTATTCTTAGCTTGCTAAATTTGCATCAACCTTTTGAGTTGATGACAGATGTGTTGGGTGAATATTTTGTCATCAACTAACTGATGGCAAAATGGGGATATCAGCCATAGCATAAGGGAGATTTACACCACGAGGAGTGTGGCTTTACCAGATCTGGATGAGGTAAATCTCATCAAGGGGAGGTTCCCTATCAATATTTATGTGCTATAAGCATATATATAATTAAGCATAAAATAACACATGAGGGTGGTATAATAGCATCTACCTCTCTTTTTTCAGAGGTAATGTCTGAAGGATAAAAAGAGGAAAATCTCTGGTCTAAAGCTAACAACACTCCTCTTCTTTCAGGAATGGTATCAAACGAAGAGCAAAAGACTACCTAAAGTAACAAAATCCATAAGAACACTCACGTAAGCGCAAAGTCTCTTGTAGCTTCTTCACAGATTGGAAAAAGTACAACCGTAGAGTAAAGTGAAGCACAAAGTCTTCACCTGAAACTACAAAAGATAAAAGAATCTTAAAGGTAAAAGCAGCACAAAGTATATCTTCTACCCTCAAGAAGTGCCCTTAGATAATAATAACACACCCACTTGCTTATTAAATTAGATAAACAAGATGTTACCAAGAAAAAGACATAAGAACTATTTCCTAAATAACACAGACAATCTCAACACAAAGTCTGAAATAACCTGCTTCTCATTCATTTAATAGAATATGATTTACAAATTTGAGCACAAAGTCTCAAAAGTTGCTTCAATTTGAGCAGAGTGTTTGCTATTGAATTTTCCAAGCCATTTTACAAATGAGGTCTCCACTATATATAGAGAGAAAATCCTCAAAAATAGAAAATAATAAAATATAAAATATCTTGGTCAAAGATGACTCATCTTTGACTTTTATATATTTTCCAAAATATTTTACTCGTAATTACATATTAAAAAATTGCATGCATTCTGCATAAAACATAAATGCATAAGGATAGAAGAGAGAAAGAGAGAGAGAATATCAATTCTTGCTACTGGACTTCTTCAGATGAGCATCGTACATGGTGATAGACGCCTGAATTCCTACATTGTCAGGCGCAACTGCATTCTTGGAGATGACCCTTGATCTGATCAGTGCATCTTTCAATGCTGTGATGGCTTTAGAGTGGCCAGTTAACCTAAATTTTAAATTCTCTAAAGTTAATTGAGCATCTAGAATGCTGTCCACTGAAGTCATTGAGAAAGACGCTTCTTTAAAATCTTTTCGGATCATCCCTTCAAAATTCTGAATCATTTCATCTGCTAGAAGGAACTGATGATCCTTGGAGGTCAAGTCGCAGGGCAGCTCTTCTAATTTGTTTAACAAGCTCAGGTCACTTTTATCACTAGCTTCCTTGAAAGCTTTAAGATCATCAATTAGATCCTTGAGTACCTGAATCCTGAAGATCATTGACTCCTTGATCTCAACGTAGGAATCTTTGTTGGGGATGACACCAATAGATATCAGGGTACTCTTTTTTAGATCTTTCATTTCCTTCCATCTGTCGAGATCTTTCTCTAAGCCATCAATTTCCTGAGAGACAAGGGAGACAAAATTGTCTACCTGAGCTTTTAACCTCTTCATTTTCCCCATTCTTTCCACAACCTCAGATAGCAGAGAGATTCCTTGGTTGTGCATTCTGTCAATATATTCCTCCATTACTTTCCCCTTTAAATAAGTCTTTTCAGCTTTCTAAATGACTGAATCATCCACAAAAAGGCCTCTAGAGTCGCTAATTCAGGGGGGATAGTGAATCTTCTGATCACTGATGTTAACTGCTCGGCTTTGGCTTTATAAAAATCTTTCATCTCCTTTTCTTTGTCAAATTTTTGGACCATAATGTCCATTGCTGACTGAAGATCACTCTTCGCACCTTCATGAGTAACTTTGCCAAGTTCCACACGAGAGATGGAATAGCTACTCATCTCAAAACCCTCAAGGGTTGCGTCTTGAGGAGGCTTGGCAATTTCTAGAAACTTTTGCCCTTTTTCTTCAACTAACTTGGAGAAAATCTTTGGCCTCTTAAGAGCCCTTGCTTTTGCTGGCGCTATCTTGCCAAAATCAAATTTGTCTGGGGAGATGGCCATTTTCTTCCTTTTAGGCATGAAAGCAGACATCTAAGGTGGGAGAAAAGTACCCGTTGTAACAACAGTTACCTCTATTGGTGTCAATGTAGTAGCTTCGACACTACTGGTGGTGACAGTAGTCGTAGTTGGAGTGATCGATGAAACTGTACCAACTGCTGATTCTGGGTCAGGTGCAGGGCTTGGTGGCAGGTTAAAAGACGGAGATGATAGACTCGTAATGGACATGGAAGAGCGAGGTGAACTTGCTGAAGGATCCTAAGGATCACCAAAAACAACTTTGGAGGGGGAAGTGGGTCCAGAAGAGGGAACACTGATGGGAGAGATAGGAGAAGTGGGCACCGTAGGAGATTGAGGGGGAGAAGGAGAGGTGCTCTGGATCGGCTGTGCTTGTCCCGATGAGGTTGGAGACCCAACACCTGGTCATTTTGAAGGTTGATCTGCTGTCCCCATGGGTTCAGCTGCCTGTACCTTGGGGCTTTGTTCTTTGGTTCCTACGGCTGCTACCTCAGGCTCTTGTGCTGACCTAAGCTTTTTGGATACAAAGATGATCCTAGGCTTGTGAGGCTTAGAAGATGAAGGAATGTCACCTTTGTTTTTGGTTCAGTTTTTTGCCTTTCTCTTCAACTCTACTTGGTATTCAGCATCTGATCCTGTGATGAACCCTTTTAGGGTGATTCCCTTTACTGCCAACCAACTATTGGTGTTAGCCAATATTGGTTCAAATCTTTTCCTTAGCGAGGTTAATTCCTTTTGAGACCAGTTAATTGGAGGGAGAGGGAAACTGGTGACCTTTTCTGTCAAATACCTACTGTTCACGATATTCCCATCATCAATCAACCCTGAAGGGATCTCTGCAAGCCTGAGGTACTCTATCTGCTCTAGTGTGAGATGGCAATAGTCCATCTTCCTTATCTCATTAGCGGTCCTCATATCCACCCAGATATCCTCAATCATGGGTTCGTGGAACTGAGTTTTCCTTCAGATAGTCTCTCTGACTCCCCTGTAGTCAAATTTCTCCCATCTTTTGAATGGTTTGATGGTAACCATCTGCATTTCTGTTTCCATGATCCTGGCTTTAGTTGATGTAGCAACTGAAAATCTGCCAATCTGGATAGGAAACTTGAAACTGGGTCTCTTAAGTTCCATCTATTTTGCGTGCACGACAGACATTTGTCGGCAAAGCTCCATTAGGACTAACCTATCTGAAAGGAATTTGGGGAGCATATAAGGGTATCCTTGGTAGAAACCCACCTAAAGATAACAAAATGTAGAGAACTGGAGGAACATGTAGCCAAAACTATTCACTACTGTCCAGGCCTTGTCTGATATTCTCTTCTGCTCCAGTTGAGGATCGAAGAGACATAAGAATACATCAAAGAATGCATCATTCACTCGCCTAAAATGATGTGTTGACCCCTGAAGTGTTAGCTTTGGATAGTATGAGTAGACCGGGGTGGTCTTTCTATCTCCCTCTGTTGTCAAACCTTGGAAAGATCGCATGGCAACAGCTATATAGACTAGGTATGAGGTCATGTAGAATTTGAATGAAGTTTGTACCCTAGTCAATTGCTCGTGAATAGCATTGCTGATCTGTTCCCCCTAAAAGATGGCCTGTTTGCCTTGCAAGATGATCTTAATGAATGGATACATCCATTCATGAAATTGTGAAGAGGACGGGAGGCCCCGTACTCTGCTGAGGAGGATGATTAAGTCACCAACTTCTTCGATGAAGTCACTTCTGGGGAAGCTTTTCGGCCATCTAGATAGACTGGCCCTTAGGGTTTTTAACCATTTATGGCTCATGACCTTCTTTGCCCTCTCAGGGTCTTTGTTGTACTCTTTTTGCACGTTCTCGAAGTCAATTTGGGTTACTTCGGTGGCTGGTGGACACAGGAAAACTTTGTCAATAAATTTGGGGTCCAACCAAATGATCATGCTACCACTGGCGTCTGAGACTGATCTGGTCTCCTTGTCATAAAAGCACATGCATTAAAGGATGAATTCTACATGATGTGATGCTACTGGGAAGGTAGCCACCAGATGGATGTTGCTCTAAATAATCCTCTTTATCCTAGTGCTGGGATTTATTGCTTTGGTTCATTCTGGACATGGCCAATCTTGGTATCTCGAATGTCATCGACATTCGAGGTGACTGCTATGAGTGGAAAGATGCCCTGGTACTTATATTTCATCGTCTTCACCTTTGAAGGAGATGCTTCCATCATAGGGGATGATCTTGTTTGGATGGGAGCAGGTGTGCAGGAGCTCGTTGAAGGTGCTGTAGCCATAGTCGAAAGGAGAGTGAGAGAGAGAGGGAGAGCACAATTTAAGTGACATGGGTTATAGGAGGTCACTTAAATAGGCTAGGTCAAGCAAAGGAGTGGGGAACGAGGAAGAAAAAGTGCAAAAGGGACAACTCAGGAAAAATTCTAGGAGTTAGTTGAAAAAAGAAGAAATATGGAGGGGGGCGAAAATCGCTGCCCTTGCAAGGAAGATGCAGGGGTGGAAAAAATCGCCGCCCTTGCAAGAAAGATGTAGGGGTGGCAAAAATCGCTACCCTTGCAAGGAAGATGCAGGGGCGGCAAAAATCGCCGCCCTTGCAAGAGGAAAGCCGAAAAAGTGCGAAGGCGACGAAATTCGCCGCCATCGGTTTTGGATAAACGAAGTGCAGAAGGGTGGCATATTTTGCCGCCCTTGCATGGGAGATGGGAAAAAATGTGGGCGGCAAAAAATGCCGCCCGCATGAGGCCACGGTGGGAAAAATTGCGGGTAGGAAGGGGAAAGAAGAAAGCAAAAAGAAAAAAAATGCCTAAAAACCACTCAAAACAATTAAGCAAGAAATAAATCTAAAAGACAAACCCTACCTGGAGAACGCGCATGCCACGAGGTCGGATCCATGAGCTGGTGCATCGAAATGTCGCTTGGGGCGCTCAGGTGTAAGATGTAGGAGGAAAAGAGGAAGCAATAAGAAGAAAGAGGCTCAAATCGGAATATATAGGGTGAAAAACTCACCCCAACAACCTGTCGCGCGTGGCCATTAATGCCCTACACAAAAATCAAGACGTGCAAGGGCGGTGATTTTTGTCGCCCCTGCATGTAGTTGGTCTCTTTTACAGGGGTGGCAAAAATCACTGCCCTTGCATGAAAAAATGCAGGGGTGGCAAAAATCACCGCCCTTGCTTAAAAATGCAGGGGCGGCGAAATTCACAACCCTTGCATGAAAAACAAGGGAAAGGCAAGGGCGGCAAAAAATGCCGCCCTTGCAAGAAGAAAGCAAAAAGAGACTAACTCTAGAAGGAGGAGAAAAAGGAAAAGGGGTAGAGAAAAACTTGGCCTTGACGGGACTGTAACCACTCCCTGATCCGACCAAGACGAAAATGAATTATAGAACTCGTATCAGAAAATGAACTTAGAGAGACGAGAGACGAAACAGACAAGTTTCATAGGGGGTTGCTTCCAAAAAGAGCTAAGCTAATTTTGGAAATAATAGATGGCTCCTATTGGGGAACTTTTGCTTGTCAAAAGGATAAGCGGAAGCAAAAAACCAGTCTCTAAGTGCCTTCATCCCAGCCATTGGGCTACGGAGTCGAGCGAAAAATGAGAAAGAAAAACAGACAAAAAAATAAGAATTGCACATATTTTACAAATGGATTCATCCGAGCTTCAAGGATTGAAAAGCTTTAGATGCTGCCCATTATGAGGTAGTGTAAATGGTGTTCCATCTTTATATTCCAGCAAAAAACTGGCCTCGCCACAGAGCTGCCGAATGGTGAACGGACCCCTCCATAGGGAGTCAAATTTGTCGTGCATCCCTTTTGGTTCACGTTGCTTGTCCCATAACAAGACTTGATCTCTGACTTGGAACTCACATGCTTTAGATTTTTTATCAAAAAGTGCCTTCACCCGGTCCTGATGTTCCTTGATCTGATCCACCACCATAACTCATTGTTCATTCAGCTCAGTCAGACACATGATCCGCTTGTCAACTGAGCTTTCAAAGGTCGAGTCTCTGATTGCTCTGGTTAATTTGAGTGTTGGTAGTTTAAGGGTGATGGTTATTTTTGCATTTTGTCCATATAGGAGTTGGAAAGGTGGCATACCTATAGCTCTTTTGGGTGTTATCCTGTCGGCCCATAAAGCATCATACAAAGCTTTGTGCCATGTTCTCTGATTGTCATCCACCAACTTCTTGATAATGGTGACCAGGTTCTTGTTACTTGATTCTGCTTGTCCATTTCCCTGAGGGAAATAGTCTGAAGTGTGAGACAAGGTAATCCCATAATGGAAACAAAATCGAGTGATTTCATGCGATGAAAAGCAAGCTGCATTATCTGTCACAATTTTTAATGGAACCCCAAACCTGGAGATGATATTTTCTTTGAGGAAGCTACATACTACTTCAGATGTAGCATGCTTAGTTGGTTTGGCCTCCATCCACTTAGTAAAATAGTCTGTCATGGTGAGGACATAATCATGTCTGACGCTTGAAGACGGGTTAACTGCACCAATGAAATCAATACCCCACTGCTGAAATGGTTCATCGATCACGACTGGCATGAGGGGCAAAGCAGGCAGCTTAGGCTTTCCAACAAATTGTTGACACAGCTCACACTTATGCACCCATCTATAAGCATCTTGAAAAAGAGTGGGCCAATAGTACCTGGCTCGTAGAATCTTGTGCGCCGTCACCGGTGCAGAGAAATGTCCTCCACAGGCCAAATTGTGGAAAGATTCTAAAAGTCTTCCTTGTTGAGCTTTGTCAACACAACGAAGAAATGCCCCATCCAGGTTCCTCTTATAAAGACCATTGTCCCACAGAACATAATCAACTGCTTTTAATTTAACATTCCATTTTTCTTTAAAAGAAAGATGAGGAGGACATTCGCCATATGTTAGGAAATAAGCAATGTTAGAAAACCACTCATCAGTAGTGGCGACAAAGAGAACTGTGGGCACGCTTTTGATATCTTGTCCTTCACATTTTAATTCGTCTGGAATGTTGTTGGCGATCAATTGGCAGAGACCCCTTCCCCGTACAAGCTTGGTTGGTTTGATGTCCAGATCGAATTCTTGAATCTTGGCAATCCAGTTGCCTCTCTTTGTACCGAACTCTTGCTGAGTCAAAATAGATTTTATTGTTGTATCCGGCACGAGAACTTTGGTGTGAGAATTCAGGATATAAAACCTGAACTGCTTGATAGCCTTGACCACGACGTAAGCATGTTTCTCCATAAGGGAATATTTTAATTCATGATTTTTGAGTGGGCAACTCATGAATGAAGTAAGAGATTATGTATTTTCTGAATTTGGTTGAACCAAAATAGCTGACAGTGTATGCTCAGAGGCGTAACTATATATCTTGAAACCTTTGGTATAGTTTGAACAGACCAAAACTGGTGCCCGAGCAATTGCTTCCTTAATTTCTTTGAACATTGATTTACCCTCGGCAGTCCACCTGAATGTGGCATTGCTCTTCATCATATTGACAATATGACGGGTTTTCTCGGCAAATTCTGGAATGAACCTCCTAAGGAAATTCACTTTTCCAAAGAAAGAGTGAACTACGGTCTTACTGGTAGGCAGAGTAAGTTCCTGGATGGAGCTAACTCTTTCTGAATCAATTCTGATACCTTCTCGGGACACTATGTGTCTGAGAAGTTTCCCTTCAGTTACTCTGAAAATGGATTTCTTTGGATTTAATGAGATGCCATTTTGACAACAGCGTTCCAGGATCTTTTGCAAATGGTGAACATGTTCAGAGTGCCATTTTGAAAAAACCGTCAAACCATCTAAATATACTACAAGGAATTTTCCCATAACATCCTTGAAAGCAAGATCCATGGCCCTTTGAAAAGTGGTGCCTGCGTTTATCAGATCGAAAGGCATCCTGCGGTAAGCAAAAGTGCCCCAGGGTGCGGTGAACGTTGTCTTGTGTTGATCTGCTTTCCTGACCTCAACTTGATTGTATCCCAAAAAATCGTCAAGCATTGATAATATTTCTAAACCTGTTACCATCTGTAAGACTTGATCCATGATGGGGAGGGGGTAGTTATCTTTTAAGGACAACTGATTTAAGTTCTTGAAATCTACACAGATTTGAATCTCGCCATTTTTCTTTTTGACGGGTACTATGTTAGCAACGCATGTTAAGTGATGGATCAGAAAAATTATCCGAGCATCCAGCATCTTTTGTATCTCGGCTAGAATAGTACTTGAGATTTTTGGATTATATTGCCTGGATTTTTGTTTGTAAGGCACAGAGTTGGCTTTCAGGGGGATGTCATGATGAATGTCATGTGGCCTGAGAGATTTCAAGTCATCATAAGAGTAAGCCAATACGTCCCTATATTGATGGAGTAAACTAGCAAGCTCAAACTTTTCTTTGGAAGTGCAGCATTTTCCAATGTTTACCATCTTAGGGTCGTTCTTAGTTCCCAAGTTGACTTGATCAAAATCTTGAGAAGAATTTGAATCTGTTCGTTGCTGTTTGACAAACCTGTCATGGTCATCAAACAGCTTCTCTAGGGAAACCAAACCTTTGGGAATTTTATTCCCCTTGAGCTGTAGAAAATATTCACCTGTATGGGTCTGGGTTTCAGGGGTTAGTCTGCACTCCCGGGGCTCGCTACCTTCAAAATGCAATTGTTGGAAAGTGTCCTTTTGCTCCAAGAAGGCGATGATTTGATCATCATTGTTAAACACCTGCCAGTGCTCGACATTGTCTGGTACACTTGGTCGGAAAACTAATTCAATAGTATACTTATCTCCCTTAAAGTCTGCATGGGGAATCAGAAGGGTGGCAGAGACAGCCAATGCATCTAATCGATCATTGAATTCCCTCAGAATGGTGAGATATTGAAGGCATCAAAATTTTTGATCTGATCCCATACCAGATTGCGGTAATGGCGCAACCTCTCATGCTTGGTCTGATAGAGGTTCCTTACCTGACAGACTATCAACTCAGCGTCTCCTTTAGCATGGAGTTTCCTAATGCCTCTTTCTTTGGCAGCCTATAGTCCAAGCAACAGGGATTCATATTCGGCCATGTTGTTAGTATTATTGAATTGCAATTTGTAGGAAAAAGGAGTAATTTCTCCTTGAGGGGATACCAACACAACTCCCGCTCCTGATCCAGTAGAAGAGCAACTGTCATCGAACTCCAAGGTCCATAGCTCATCAGGTATTACTTTTTCCATAAAAACCTTTCCATTTTGAGGAAAGGGTTGTTTTATGTGTTCATTTTGCTTGGGCATTCCACCCTTCACGTCAGCTGAAACCAAAATCAAATCATCACCCGTAGGAGTTTCATCTAATGCACCGTGGATCTCATCTATGGATAAGAAATAAGTGCCCATGCCTGATGACTCAAATAAAATCTGAGCTTCAGGTGCTGTGGAATGGGTAACTACATACCTGGCTTCCTTTTCAGGAAGCAATCTTTTCATGATGCCTTGAACCGAAATCCTCGCTTCAGATAGGTCCATGCTTAACTCGCCTCCAACATCCTTACAAAAATTTTGCCCAAGCAGGATGCCGTAAGATGCTGGAACATTCGCTACTAGAACCGTCATTTTAATTCACTTTTTTGGAAAAGCCGCGAAGGCGTATTGGGCATATTTTATTTGACCAAGGAGAGGAACCTACTTGTTTTCCATGAAAAAACACCTCCCAAAAGTTTTGGTCAAAGTTAAGCCGAGAGAATCTGCCACTTTAGCAGGCATGACGTTATCTGAAGCCCCAGAGTCTATAATGCAGTTACTTAGTTTGTAACCATTTATAAGCAGGGAAACATAGAAAGGTTTTATTTTTTCGGGAGCAACGAGAGGCTTCACAACCAGATTATTTTGGGTTGGCTTGTCTTTGGGGAGATCAGGAACAACTTTCTAAGAATCTTGTCCTATAGGGACAGCTTTATTTTTAACATACTCTGCTAACCTATCAAACTGCTCTGGGTTAGCTCTCAAATACTCAACCTCTGTCATTTGAATCTTAGTCTTTCTAGCATGATCAATTATATCGAATGATTGAAAAGTGGTTGCGATAGAAGAAGAAATCCCATCATCAGAGGCTTTGACAGGTACTTCGCTGGCTTGAGTAGTAGGAGAGGGGGATATTGAGTGATTAGGAGTACTTACTTTTTTATGAGTTACCTGATCTTTTGATTGCAGAGGTAATGGAGTCCCGCATTTGGCAATAGAAACTGCTGGCTGGGGCTCATCATCTGCTTTCCCTTTGTCAGCGTGTGAAGCCAACTAATTTTGAGATCTGGTAAAAACAGCATAAGCTCCCTTTGAATCTTCCCCTTTACTTCCAGCTTCATCTCGATAATCCAAGAAATCGATACTGGAGTCATCGGCCAATTCCTCATCTTGTTCATCAAAGAGGTTAGCACTTTTTGATTGGTCTAGCTGTGGCTGAAAGGAGTTGTTGTTCTCAACTTCTAGGTATTCGACCACTGAATTTGCAGATGCTGCTTCAATGGCTAATCTTCCTGAAGGGGGAGGTAGGCGGTTTGATTGTCCTTGGGTCCAAGCAGTATTACCTTGATATGGCTGATTCTGGAATGTCCTCCTCGGTGCATCGCGATAGGTAGGGGCAGACGTGCCTTGAACAATTTGTCTTTTCAAAGCTATCAGTTCATTTGTTAATTTTTGCACCATAAGATCAGTAGTGCCTGTGGAAGAGATTTCAGCAGGTGAGGGGTATTTATTTTTACCATAATCTTCCCTGATTTTGCCTACCAGGATAAGATCGTCTTCAATCTCGGTGGCCAATCCTTGAGCTAAGGCTAGGTCCATAAGGCCAGCTCATCTCAACAAAAAACTTACTTCAGGAAGCTATGAGTTGATAAAAAAGCATTTGAGATTCTTCGGCGTGGGTTGAGCCATAGTCGGAATTCGATTTCTTAATTTGTTGAATTTGGCTATGAAATCCCTCATGGGTTCCTGGGATTCTTTTTTCATCTGTGTTAGCTGAGCTAACAAAGCATGTGCATCTTCAGCGGGCTTAAACCAGGCTTCAAATATAGACTTTAGTGTATTCCAGTCAGTTACTGACCCGACTTGCAAGTGATAGAACCAATCCGCAGCAGTACTTTGTAAAGTCTCACTGCCACATCTTCAAATTCAACCCATATTATGCCACATGCTATGGAGAAAGCAATAATATGCTCGTCGAGATGAACCTTTCCATCACCAAAAAACTTAAGAAAATTTTTCCTAGAACTACGAGGTAATTCATGCAGAGGTGGGGTTAAATTAAGAGGACCAAAAGAATTACCCCACGGGCCTTGAGCCATTATGATAAGGGGATGAAAAGGTGGGATAATAGACCTTGGTGGAGTGTTTATAGGTGGGCGGTGATTGACAGTGGGAAAAGGAGTTCTACCTTGTGTTGGTGACTTGACAAGGTTAGAAAGAACACTCCTAGACCGTCGAAGAGAAGCTGATGGAGAAAACAGATCAAAATTACTCTATTGCACCAACTCAAACACAGGGTCAACAACACCCTTAGATCTCTGACCTCTGGTGTAATGTGGGGTTGCTAGATTTTTAAAACAAAAATGGGACCGAAACTACTTCAGGTTGAAGCTTGAGGCTCCACGATGCACGTTCTTCTCAGTAGCTCTAGTTTTGCAGACCAGATAATATAATGGAGGCAGCTGGTAAGGCTAAAATGATAATGGGTAAGACATGAAACAGAGTCACCAGATTATGTAATGGATAAGGGTAGGGACTGCTTCAATCTAACACTTGAGGTTTCAGACTGCACATCTGAATCCCCAGTGGAGTCGCCAAAAACTGTTGGGTGAATATTTTGTCATCAACTAACTGATGGCAAAATAGGGATATCAGCCATAACATAAGGGAGATTTACACCACGAGGAGTGTGGCTTTACCAGATCTGGATGAGGTAAATTTCTCCTCTCATCAAGGAGAGGTTTCCTATCAATATTTACGTGCTATAAGCATATATATAATTAAGCAGAAAATAACACATGAGGGTGTTATAACAGCATCTACCTCTCTTTTTTCAGAGGTAATGTATGAAAGATAAAAAGAGGAAAATCCCTAGTCTAAAGCTAACAACACTCCTCTTCTTTCAGGAATGGTATCAAATGAAGAGCAAAAGACTACCTGAAGTAACAAAATCCACAAGAACGCTCACGTAAGCACAAAGTCTCCTGTAGCTTCTTCACAGATCGAAAAAAGTACAATCGTAGAGTAAAGTGAAGCACAAAGTCTTCACCTGAAACGACAAAAGATAAAAGAATCTTAAAGGTAAAAGCAACACAAAGTATATCTTCTACCCTCAAGAAGTGCCCTCAGATAATAATAACACACCCACTTGCTTATTAAATCAGATAAACAAGATGTTACCAGGAAAAAGAAATAAGAACTATTTCCTAAATAACACAGACAATCTCAACACAAAGTCTGAAATAACCTGCTTCTCATTCATTCAATAGAATATGATTTATAAATTTGAGCACAAAGTCTCAAAAGTTGCTTCAATTTCAGCAGAGTGTTTGCTATTGAATTTTCCAAGCCCTTTTACAAATGAGGTCTCCACTATAAATAGGGAGAAAATCCTCAAAAATAGAAAATAATAAAATATAAAATATCTTGGTCAAAGATGACTCATCTTTGACTTTTAGATATTTTCCAAAATATTTTACTCATAATTACATATTACAAAATCGCATGCATTCTGCATAAAATAGAAATGCATAAGGATAGAAGAAGAGAGAAAGAGAGAGAGAGAGAGAGAGAGAGAGAGAGAGAGAGAGAGAGAGAGAGAGAGAGAGAGAGAGTATCAATTCTTGCTGCCGAACTTCTTCAGATGAGCATCATACATGGTGATAGATTCCTAAATTCCTATGCTGTCTGGCGCAACTGCATTCTTGGAGATGACCCTTGATCTGATCAACATGTCTTTCAATGCTGTGATGGCTTTAGAGTGGCCAGTTAACCTGGATTTTAAATTCTCCAAAGTTAACTGAGCATCTAGAATGTTGTCCACTAAAGTCATTGAGAAAGATGCTTCTTTAAAATCCTTCCAGATCATCCCTTCAAAATTTTGAATCATTTCATCTGCTAGAAAAAAACTAATGATCCTTGGAGGTCAAGTCACAGGGCAGCTCTTCTAATTTGTTTAACAAGCTCAGGTCACTTTTATCACTAGCTTCCTTGAAAGCTTTAAGATCATCAATTAGATCCTTGAGTACCTGAATCCTGAAGATCATTGACTCCTTGATCTCAACGTAGGAATCTTTGTTGGGGATGACATCAATAGATATCAGGGTACTCTTTTTTAGATCTTTTATTTCCTTCCATCTGTCGAGATCTTTCTCTAAGCCATCAATTTCCTGAGAGACAAGGGAGACAAAATTGTCTACCTGAGCTTTTAACCTCTTCATTTTCCCCATTCTTTCCGCAACTTGAGATAGTAGAGAGATTCCTTGGTTGTGCATTCTGTCAATATATTCCTCCATTACTTTCCCCTTTAAATAAGTCTTTTCAGCTTTCTGAATGACTTAATCATCCATGAAAAAGGCCTCTGGAGTTGCTGCTTCAGGTGGGATAGTGAATCTTCTGATCACTACTGTTAACTACTCGGCTTTGGCTTTATAAAAATCTTTCATCTCCTTTTCTTTGTCAAATTTTTGGACCATAATGTCCATTGTTGACTGAAGATCACTCTTCGCACCTTCATGAGTAACTTTGCCAAGTTCCACACGAGAGATGAAATAGCTGCTCATCTCAAAACCCTCAAGGGTTGCGTCTTGAGGAGGCTTGGCAATTTCTAAAAATTTTTGCCCTTTTTCTTCGACTAACTTGGAGAGGATCTTTGGCCTCTTAGGAGCCCTTGCTTTTGCCGGTGCTATCTTGCAAAAATCGAATTCGTTTGGGGAGATGGTCATTTTCTTCCTTTTAGGCGTGAAAGCAGACATCCAAGGCAGGAGAGAAGTACCCGTTGTAACAAAAGTTGTCTCTATTGGTGTCAATGTAGTAGCTTTGACACTACTGGTGGTGACAGTAGTCGTAGTTGGAGTGACCGGTGAAACTATACGAACTGCTGATTCTGGGTCAGGTGCAGGGCTTGGTGGCAGGTTAAAAGACAGAGATGATAGACTCGAAATGGACATGGAAGAGCGAGGTGAACCTACTGAAGGATCTTGAGGATCACCAAAAACAACTTTGGAGGGGGAAGTGGGTCCAGAAGAGGGAACACTGATGGGAGAGATAGGAGAAGTGGGCACCGTAAGAGATTGAGGGGGAGACGGAGAGGTGCTTTGGATTGGCCGTGCTTGTCCCAGCGAGGTTGGAGACCCAACACCTGGTCGTTCTGAAGGTTGATCTGCTGTCCCCATGGGTTGAGCTGCCTGTACCCTGGGGCTTTCTTCTTTGGTTCCTTCAGCTACTGCCTCAGGCTCTTGTGCTGACCTAGGCTTTTTGGATACAAAGATGATCCTAGGCTTGTGAGGCTTAGAAGATGAAGGAACATCACCTTTGTTTTTGGTTCAGTTTTCTGCCTTTCTCTTCAACTCTGCTTGGTATTCAGCGTTTGATCCTATAATGAACTCTTTTAGGGTGATCCCCTTTGCTGCCAACCAACTATTGGTGTTAACCAATATTGGTTCAAATCTTTTCCTTAGCGAGGTCAATTCCTTTTGAGACCAGTTAATTGGAGGGAGAGGGGAACTGGCAACCTTTTCTATCAGATACCTGTTGTTCATGATATTCCCATCATCAATCAACCCTGAAGGGATCTCTGCAAGCCTGAGGTACTCTATCTGCTCTAGTGTGAGACGGCAATAGTCCATCTTTCTTATCTCATCAGCCGTCCTCATATCCACCCAGATATCCTCAATCATGGGTTCGTGGAACTGAGTTTTCATTCGAATCATCTCTCTGATTCCCCTGTAGTCAAATTTCTCCAATCTTTTGAATGGTTTGATGGTAACCATATGCATTTTTGTTTCCATGATCCTGGCTTTAGTTGATGTAGCAATGAAAATCTGCCAATCTGGATAGGAAACTTGAAACTGGGTCTCTTAAGTTCCATCTATTTTGCGTGCACGACAGACATTTGTCGGCAAAGCTCCATCAGGATTAACCTGTCTGAAGGGAATTTGGGGAGCATATAAGGGTATCCTTGGTAGAAACCCACCTAAAGATAACAAAATGTAGAGAATTGGAGGAACATGTAGCCAAAATTGTTCACTACTGTCCAGGCCTCGTCTGATATTCTCTTCTGCTCCAGTTGAGGATCGAAGAGACATAAAAATACGGCAAGGAATGCATCATTCACTCGCCTGAAATGACATGTTGACCCCTGCAGTGTCAGCTGTGGATAGTATGAGTAGATCGAGGTGGTCTTTCTATCTCCCTCTATTGTCAAACCTAGGAAAGATTGCATGGTAGCAGCTATATAGACCAGGTACGAGGTCATGTAGAATTTGAATGAGGTTTGTACCCTGGTCAGTTACTCGTGAATAGCATTGCTGATATGTTCCTCCCAAAAGATGGCTTGTTTGCCTTGCAGGATGATCTTAATGAATGGATACATCCATTCATGAAATTTTGAAGAGGACGGGAGGCCCCGTACTCTGCTGAGGAGGATGATTAAGTCACCGACTTCTTCGATGAAGTCACTTTTGGGGAAGCTTTTCAGCCATCTAGATAGACTGGCCCTTGGGGTTTTTAACCATTTATGGTTCATGACCTTCTTTGCCCTCTCAGGGTCTTTGTCATACTCTTTTTGTGCATTCTTGAAGTCAATTTGGGTTACTTCGGTGGCTGGTGGACATAGGAAAACTTTGTCAATAAATTCGGGGTCCAATCGAATGATCATGCTGCCACTAGCATTTGAGACTGATCTGGTCTCCTTGTCGTAAAAGCACACACATTGAAGGATGAATTCTACATGATGTGCTGCTATTGGGAAGGTGGCCACCATGGATGTTGCTCTCAATAATCCTCTTTATCCCAGTGTTGGGATTTGTTGCTTTGGTTCGTTCCAAGAATTCAGCCATGTCCACGTGGCCGATCTCGGTATCTCAAATGTCATCGACATTCGAGGTGACTGTTGTGAGCGAGAAGACCCCCTGGTACTTGTATTTCATCATCTTTGCCTTTAAAGGAGATGCTTCCGTCATAGGGGACGATCTTGTTTGGACGGGAGCAGGTGTGCAGGAGCTCGCTGAAGGTGCTACAGCCATAGTCAAAAGGAGAGTGAGAGAGAGAGGGAGAGCGCAATTTAAGTGACATGGGTTATGGGAGGTCACTTAAATAGGCTAGGTCAAGCAAAGGAGTGGGGAACGAGGAAGAAAAATCGTGAAAGGGACAACTCAGGAAAAATTCTGAGAGTTAGTTGAAAAAAGAAGAAATATGCAGGGGCGACAAAAATCACCGCCCTTGCAAGGAAGATGCAGGGGTGGCAAAAATCGCCGCCCTTGCAAGGAAGATGCAGGGGCGGCGAAAATCACCTCCCTTGCAAGAGGAAAGCCGAAAAAGTGCAGAGGTGGCGAAATTTGCCGCCACCGCTTTTAGACAAACAAAGTGCGGAAGGGCAGCGTATTTTGCTACCCTTGCATGGGGGATGGGAAAAAATGTGGGCGGCGAAAAATGCCACCCGCACGAGGCCGTGGTGGGAAAAACTGCGAGTAGGAAGGGGGAAGAAGAAAGCAAAAAGAAAAAAAATGCCTAAAAACCACTCAAAACAACTAAGCAAGAAATAAAACAAGAAATAAATCTAAAAGACAAACCCTACCTAGAGAATGCATGCGCCACAAGGTCAGATCCGTGAGCTGGTGCGTCGAAATGTCACTTGGGGCACTCAGGTGCAAGAGGTAGGAGGAAAAGAGGAAGTAGTGAGAAGAAAGAGGCTCAAATCAGAATATATAGGGTGAAAAACTCACCCCAACAACCCGCCATGTGCAGCCATTAATGCCCTACACAGAAATCGAGACATGCAAGGGCGACGATTTTCGCCGCCCCTGCATGTAGTTGGTCTCTTTTGCAAGGGTGGTGAAAATTGCCGCCCTTGCATGACAAAATGCAGGGGCGGCAAAAATCGCCGCCCTTGCATAAAAATGTAGGGGCGGCAAAATTTGCCGCCCTTGCATGAAAAACAAGGGAAAGGCAAGGGCGGCGAAAAATGCCACCCTTGCAAGAAGAAAGCAAAAAGAGTCTAACTCTGGAAGGAGGAGAAAAAGGAAAAGGGGAAGAGAAAAACTTGGCCTTGACAGGACTGTAACCACTCCCCGATCTGACCAAGATGAAAATGAATTATAGAACTCGTATCAGAAAACAAACTTAGAGAGACGAGAGATGAAATGAACAAGTTTCGTAGGGGGTTGCTTCCAAAATGAGCTAGGCTAATTTTGGAAACAACAAGATGCATTTGAATATGCCATGGGAGCTATCATCATGCAACATGGCCATCCTATTGTATATAATAGTGAAACTTTCACTAATATAGTCAAAAAATATCTAACATACTATAAGGAGCTCTATGCCATTATGCAAGCCTAAAAATAATAGAAACACTACATCTTGGGCAAAGATATGGTCATCCACACTAACTATATACCATTGGAATTCATCTAGACACAGAGAAAACTATGAAATGAGAGGCACCAAAAGTGGGATGCATATCTTCACCAATTCCATCTAATCATCAAACATAAAAAGGAGATCTAAAATATGGTTGCATATTTTCTAAGCCACCCACCAATTACTACACTCACAATAGTTCTTGACCCGTGCAGACATGAGACTGCCACTTGGGGTACTCTGTATGAGGTATATCCTACCTTTGCTAATACATATTAGGTTCTTCAAAAAGGTAAACATATTTTTGATTTCTATTTGAAATATAATGTCATCTATCATATGGGGTAAATTTGTGTTCCAACTGCATAATAATAGAAGATGATATGGGAACCACATTTTAGTAGGATAACTAGACAAATTGGTGTAGAAAAGACATTGGTAGTTCTTCAAAAACACTTCTAATAGACCCATATGCAAAAGGATATGGAAAGGTATCTCAAATATTGCACCCCATGTGTGATATCCAAGCCAACAAATAAGAAGCAAGGATTATACACGCCATTTCCAGAACCAACCAGGCCTTGGGAATCTATCTTAATGGATTTTCTCTCAATTTTGCCCACTTCAAAACATGGTAAGGACTGCATTTTTATTGTATTTAATCATTTTTCAAAAATGGCTATCATGATTGCTTTTAAAAAAAATGTATCTATTGAAGAAATTGCTCAACTATATTTTAGTCATGTATGGCTCCATTTTGGTCTCCCCAAGTCCATTGTCTCAGATTGAGATAACAAGTTCCTGATCATCTTCTCGTCCACTCTATGGAAGATGATGGATACCAAGCTGATGAAGTCCATAGACTGATGGTCAGATAGAGGTGGTGAACCAATTGATTATTCACATGATTTAGATGTATCACTCTAAACATCCACAAACATGGGATGAGGGGCTTATTACTACATAGCTCAACCAAGCACAGTCCATTCCAAGTATACTTTGGGTTCCAACCTATGGCACCAATTGATATAGATATTCCATTCTCTACCATAGAATACACACCTCATGGAAGATATAAGGTAGCAAAATAAATAAATTTCATTGAACAAATGTAACACATCTAGTAGCAAGTTCATGACATCTTGGAGAAGATGAATCAGAAGGATAAGCAATGCCATGACAAACATTAGATTACACACCATTTTGTTGTGGGTGACAAGGTTTTATTAAGGCTTCAGAAGGAATGAATTGTAGGCCCAAATAGAAAAATCTGGCCTCTATGATATTGTCTCTACACCATCACCAAAAAAGTTGGAGAAAATGCTTTTGAGTTAAACCTACCAGCCTACCTCGGTCTACATACAATATTCAATGTGGAGCTATTCAAACCATATCATCCACCTCTGTTGGACACTTTAGTCATAGCAAAACAACTAGACATTGACAAGCTTGATCCAAAAAAAATTTCTCTAGTGGAAGAGGATTAGACTATGGACACCTAGATGAAGACAATAAGAGGATGCTCTATTCCACTTTATCGGGTGGTCAAAAGGGGCCAGCTTAGCCACCAAGGTGAGTGGCTCATAGAGAATCAAATAAAGACATAACTACCACACCTGATGAGGAATATTGATGAAATTTGGACCATTTATTCTCAAGGAGGGAGGAATGATCTAGGTAATAATTTAGGTGATAATCTAGGTGATGGTTCCACCCTAATTGATGATGGAACTTCTGGGAGCCATAACTTTTGCACCGTAGCTCCAATTGACTCAATATTTGAACTATTGGAAAGCTAAGAATGAGGAGAATGTGGTGAGATGACATTGACCTCTCCTTAATGGACTTCAACCCTTGAAAATCCAATGGAAGTGCCTCAAATTTCAATTTTATTAATATAGTCTAAAATAGTATGTTTTTAAAAATAATAATTCCTCAAATTCTATATTGTTTTAAATCGTGGAAGTCAAAGCATTTAATCTACCTAAATATTGGTGACATTCCACATCCTCCCCTTTCTTTAAAAATGTGTATAAATTTAGGTGTAACCTAAAATGGAAATAAAAATCTCTTCCTAGAGATAAGCATATCATTGTATTGCGATCTTGAGTAATAAAACATCTCTTCTCAGAGAATTCAGTGTTACTATGTTATTTTTTGTGTTCTTAAAATATTTGTCAACCAAAACTTCTAATTTTTGGATCAATCACCTTGATCCCTCCTTAAATTATTAGTATGTAGGTAGTGTACTCACACATGAGGTATGAATTATGTCCAACATATCCTTTACACACTAACCACTTCTCTATCTTTTCTAAGTTTCCATTCAAGTTCAAGTATAAAGACATCCTAGGGCTTTGAATACTTGAAATAGATGTACAAAAAGCTCCGTAGGCTTCTAGTCTTTGATATTTCATTATCAAGGTAATACAGGCCTACCAAACAAAACCTATAAAGTTTAAACCACTTGGAAAATATCACTAAAAAAGTACTATATTGCAAGATAGTAGGGTGTCCCACTTTTTATGGTCCTATCCAATCTATAAATGAACCTCAAAATCCAATTTTTGATAGCTTTCTAGTCCTGCTCCTCTAATATCAAACCCTATCTCAGTTTGGATTATTTAAAATAACCTAGGTTACATTTCTCCTATTTATTACTATATTTATAAAAGGCAAAAATATAAATCTATTTATGCAAATTAGTATCTTAGTTCTTACATATTATTTAATGATTTACTTTGATCAAACCTATTTATTTAACTAGGAATAAAACCTCATTATTTTGAAAATAATAAAACACAAATACACAAAGCATTATTTGGTGGTTATAATTTCATATGAACATGTACACACTATAATGTGTACATGTTACTTAAATTTTAATTCAAAAAATGGAACTTTTCACTTGGAAATGACTTGGATTCCTGAGTCTAAGGCATGGACCTATCGATCTATAACTAAGTCTAATAGTTTTGATAGATTTTTTTTTAAAAAATTGCATCACCAAATACACTATGAATTTCAACAAAAAAATAAAACAATTATTACCATGACAATGATCACACTCTCCTCTTTCCAAATATATGATTTTTATAAATTTTGGATTATTTTAAAGGTTTAAACTATGTTGATTTCCAACTATACCTTTTTAGGTCACTACATCCATGAATATACATGCCTATTCATGTTTATGTAATTTATTTTTCATTGATCCAAGCGCAAAACAAATTACATTGGCACAAACTAGGCTTAATTCTACACACATTCAAGAAAAATCAAATTGTGTTTATTTTTGAGGTAGTCAGGGGGGTCGCATGGCCGGCTATCTAATTTTTTGTCTATTTTTAGGATCTAATTACTTGAAAAATTAATAAAAATTATTTATTGAAAAAATAAAAAATAATATAGGTCACAAACTAGAAGATCTTATATAAATATTCACCAAAGGGTTTCAAACAATATTAAAGAGTACTAAAAAAATGGTGGACTACACAGACATCTATTTATTCTATTTTCTTAAAAAATAAGAGATCCTCTTCAAATTTTAGATTTTTGACCTAGTTATACTTAACCATTTTTCAAAAAGACTTAGTTTTTGGAAACTAGACTCGAAATTATACAATACATGTTCTTAAACCATCATCAAATTATGCGTGTAGCCATCTCAAATTATCTATAGAAATTTATATTTATGAAATTTCGAGAAAATAATGTCCACAGGTAGGCCCTTTTTTGTCACCCAACTTTGTGCACCCACCCTGATTAGGGTATAGGGTATAAGGCTTAAGTTTTAGGGTATATGGCTAACTCACAGAGGCAAATAGGACCAATATGAGCTCATTGAACCTATTTGTGACAATAGAATGTTATTTTGGGCTCAATTATCCCCAATATCATCATAAATTGAGCCAATTAGTCAATTAGGGTAATTAATGATGCAATTTGGGCTAAATAGAGCCTTTTAAACCTAATTCTTAATCCAAAGGATGTTAATATGCGCTAAATAGACTGGTTTAGAGTTTAGGGTCTACTATTTTTGGTTTAAGGTTTAGAGCATAGGGTTTAAGGTATAGGTTTTAGGATTTAGGGTATAGGGTCCAATCACAATGGAAATTATTTTTTTAACCAAATATTAATCGACAGGGGTGGTCTATTAACTAGGAATAACTGATAAAGTAAAAAAATGATTAAATTTATCAAATTATAATAGAAATATCCATGATACATGGATTGAAAAAAGTGAGGTATATCTTTTCTCCATGGGATTACTATTATAAATGTATCCTATAATTGTAAATTTCATGTTGTGTCTTATTTTGTGCATTATATGGTTCTTGAATGCATTAAGAGATCATCAATGCATTTATCATATAGTGTATGCCTTAAATGTTCACATGGAATGGGGTGGGTTCAACATGTGGCATTTTTAAAGAGATGTTCTCATACTATTTTATCATACCTAAATCCCTTCATGAAACCTTCATACTTCCTATGATGTTTCCTTAAAATCTTGAAACATTAAAATATGTCTAAGTATGAAACCCTAAAACCTTAGATTTTGACTAAGTCTAAAATATGATAAAATCCTCCAAAACCTAGAATTTGCACTATAACTTTGGTTTGAAACCACTCTCAAACATCCTAAAAGTATATAAATAAAATATAACTTAAAGTATAAGAAACTATATGTACCTATCTAAATTTAAACTTATACTTAAATGTTTATTTTATTTATATACATTGCATGCCAATGTAATAGTAAACTATTATGCATACACACTTTTATAACAACAATACTGTGTACATAGTTCTAAAGACTAAAACTATGTACATGGTTTTAAAGACTAAAACTACATAAGTGGTCTTGGCTTGGTAATTTTTGAGCCTATGTGCTAATACTACATATTCAATTTTTTAAACTAGCATATGCAAAAACACTGAAATCAATTTGAATGTAAAATATGTCCACTTTTTGGCCCCCCTAACTCCATGCACTTACCCTTGTCTCACCATTAATGTTAATAAATCCATAGATTTTATTGTTTTTTGATCCATTAAGAAATATTTTCCCTTAGCTCCTTCCTTTTGTGTCTTAATTATGGAAGGGTTTGGTTATTTTTTTAGGGACTATGCTTCTAGACTTCTTAATGACCACTTTATTGATTAATCACTCCTTACTATTATAAAATAATAAATGGTGGTCCATAAAACCATGTAATGTCTTTAGGTTTTTTGCATGGCTTCTGGCTCCAACTTATAGTGGGCTAGGATTCCATAATGTATGTAATCTTATAGACCTAAATATAATTAGATTGAGGATTATCAATATAAATGAATTACTCATGGGGAAATGTTCATATTTTTGGTCATTCACTTTAATTTTTAGGATTCCCAATTTGAGATATGGACCTATGTCATCCTGAGAGTGAAGAAGATAATTTCATATTGGAGAAATAAAACCCTCTCTCTTGTAGGTAAGTCCAATTTTTTTGAATGTTCAGAGTACCATGCATATTTTCTACTCTTCTTGTTAGTTTTCCATGGTTGTTACTCTTCTTTTTGGGTTCCTTCTAAATTTGCCTACAAGAATCTTGAATTTGTTGCAAGACATTCTTTGCAATAACTCTAAATAGAACAATGCCTTCACATAGTATCATAAGAAATTTATTGTAGGCCTTGAGAGACTGATGGTATAAATGTTTGACATGTTTTCTCTGTTATTATTGAAAATGTAATATATTCCTTAAAATTCTTATAATTGTGTGTTGTGTTTTATGGTGCCATAATCTATATCATGAATTTTTTTCATGTTATTTCTTAAATTTAATTGATGTATACCATTGCATTTATTGGTGGAATAACCCATAGATTCACTTTACATTGTATCATTTTATGGTACTTATATATCTTACCCTCATACAAGTAAAATTTAATTGATTATACACTATTTATATATTTTTCATTCATATGAGGCATATTACTTTTGTGCACTATCTACATTTTTT
>JARHVA010006120.1:352500-455000 GCA_037957365.1 Torreya grandis | reverse complement strand
TATCCTTATAGGCCTAGTCCACCAGGCAATCCAAAATTTTCCATATGATTACCTTCAAGAGGGAAAGAAAGCATTAGTTCTAAATGAGTGTTAAAAGGCTCAGCTCTAGTATCTCTTACTCGTTCAATCTCTGATTCCAAACTATTTGTATCTTAGTTGTGTATGTATACTTTGTCTAACTCAAGAACATGAACACACACTATAGTTGGGGATATAGATTGGTTGAGATATGGTTCTTCAGTTACCTCCATATAGATAGTTTTTCCTTCATATTATAGTAGTGGCATATGACATGGATCAAAAGTGATGGGGTCCTCATGCATTTTTGCTTCTTTATGACTCCACACATCACTCCTTGAGTTATCTTAGTCTCTTCTTATGCCATTAACTCCTATAATCATCTACTAAGCTTTATCATACTTCAATTTTTGTAATATACACTAACTGGATACCATTCTAAACACACAATCTTTTACCGACTCCTCTTCTTCCCTTTCAAATGTATAGCTCATGCATAGGTAGATTTAACTCTCTATTGGTATAATCTCAAGTCTAAGATCAACAAATAGATTCTTGATTTCAAAAGCAAAAGGCCTAATATAATAGTCATGTGATTCACAAAGGAACTAGAACATGGCTTCTTCAGGACATGAATATGTAGTTACTGAATACTCCATAATGTAGCTATTCAAAACTCCTCTCAACCAAATGTTAACATCTCTCATCCATATATTTCCAAGTCATGCTAAAGAAATTTTCCTCTCTAGCATCCAAGACTATCTCCTTCCAAGATTACTTGATCATCCTTGAGCATACACCAATAGCCAAGTATGTAAATGAACCAGGATTTCAACAAAGAAGGTTTCATATAATACATTGTAGAGGTTATACTTTAACCACTACTGTACAAAGATTCCTAGTTCAAGGTAGGGAACTTCAAAGTTATCTTCAACACTAGTAATCCATTTTTATATATTCTCAAGAGTAATATGCTAAATTTTTTTCCATAGATGAATAGTAAATCCTATGGGTCCTAACAATAGAACCAAAATTTTGGGTTTTCTTTGATAAATATAGCTTCAGCATTGAAGTCTAACCCAATGAGCTAGTGCATTGGCCCTTTCACATAATATTTAAATCTTGTGCACTCACCTAAAGAACACAACTTGGTACTAGTTCCCATAGGTTCTTATTGCACATTAATACTTAGCTATATTATTGATGTTAAACATGCTTTTAATTAGATACCCTATATAAGTAGAGATAGACTATTTCAATCCTTTGAGTTCTAAGATTGATTACTATAATTATGCAAATTAGTTCCATTTGTATTTCAAATCTAATTCTTAGAAAATAAAATATAGATAGAAACCATATTAAGTCTAATCACTCTAATTAACTCACATGACACCATTCATTATGAACATAATAAGTTTGATAAAACTAGTTATTTCATATATTATTCTTAAACATCAAAGAGGTAAAAATCCATCCCCATAGTAATTTATAATAAGGATATTTATACATGTTTTTCCCTGACCAAGTATTTATAAATACTAATGGAAAGAATAAATTATCAACAAAATATCAACAGACTGAAAGTCACGATGATCAACCACTAGTTTTTTCCTAAAAACCCAAGCCTATGTGCCCCTTATATCCTCACCCTATGCTATATCTTTGCTGCCATGTGTTCCTCTACTTACAGGTTGGTGTAAAACTTCTTATTAATAAGGTTAGGGTGACCTATATGAATCATTTTTTAACTGCTCTTGCTTCCCATGCACTCCCCTAGTCTTCCACTTCTTTTCTAATTTCTATGTGTTCGATTTCTAAGTGATTCATTCTCCTTGACTGGGTCCTCTTATGTTCATCCTTCCATGCCATTGTCCTCTTGCTCCCTATACATTCCATACCATGGTGATTCTATGCCTATACATCTATGTGCCATGGCCCTTCTGTACCATGGTCCTTCCATATTGTGTTAGTCATGTGCTAAGAATGGACAACACTTAACCAAAATTTAGGGCCAACACTACTTAAATACCAAATATGAATTTTTTGCCTTTCTTATGCACTACCATAGGAATTCGTACATGTTATATCATGAATGTTTTATTATGGCATTGAATGAAAAATATATAAATCATTATTTGGTGGTTACAATTTCATAAGAACATGTACACACTATAATGTGTACATGTTACTTAAATTTGAATTCAAAAAATTGAGCCTTTTGGCTTGGAAATGACTTGGATTCCTAATCCAAAGTTATGGACCTATCAATCTATAGCCGAGTCTAAGATTTTGATAGAAACAAAAAAATTTAACTTGCATCACCAAATACACTATGAAAATCAACAAAAAAATCAAATAATTATTACCATGACAATGATCACGCTCTCCTCTTTCTAAATATATGATTATTTATAAAATTTGGACTATTTTAAGGTTTCAAACTATGTTGATTTCCAAATATACCTTTTTTAGGCCACTACATGTTGTGAATATACATGCCTATTCATGTTTATGTAATTTCATTTTCGTTGATCCAAATGCAAAAAAAATTACATGGTCACAGACTAGGCTTAATTCTACACACATTCAAGAAAAATAAAATTTTGTTTATTTTTGAGGTATTTAGGGGGGGTCGCATGGCCAGATATCCAATTTTTTGTCTATTTTTAAGATTTATTTACTTGAAAAATTAATAAAAATAATTTATTGAGAAAATATAAAACAATATAGGTCACAAACTAGAAGATCTTATTTAAATATTCACCAAATGTTGGTGCATTTATTTAATTTATTACATTTACATGTATTTATTATTTATTATTTTGAAGCACTAATTACTTATTTCAATTATTTTATTATGTTTATTTATAATTTTCACTAGATAGGAGAAGCTTGCTTAGCTTGTAGTTAACTTAGACACTTATCTTGTTACAGTGGAGTTTCACTCCACTATTTAGGGTACAATAGGATAAGATTGTTTAACTAATAGTCAACTTGTGTTGATCATTTACACAAATTGGACACCTATCATTTTAGTGTGGATTTGCACTCCACTATTTATGTAGATAGATATCAACTAAACGACATGTGTTGTGTGAGTTCCTTGATCTTTATCCTGCACGCCTTGTTCTATGTAAGTAATAGCTATTTATGTACTCCATATCAGATTAATATTAAATTATCAGAGTAATTCATCATATTTGAGTTATTTATTCATTTTTTTTATTATCTCAGATATACAGTTATTGTTTATTACTATAACTATTTTATCTCTTATTTATGCTTTCTATTAGATTCATTAGATCCTATAGCTAATTCTAACATGGTACCAAAGCTATCTTGAATCTATAGATTGATACATATTTAAGAGAAAAATATCCATATATAGAATTGGTTTTTTGATTTTGTATATAGATACAAATTGGATCTTTATTGAGAATTTTTGAGCTCATAATTGAGTTGAGTGCCTTAGTCAAAATCATCTACAATTTTGTCTATATTGTGCACAAGAGGTGAAATTGGCAAGTGTTTGATCTAAAAGCCTCACACCCAAATCTGGTAGGTACCTAAAAATTGAAGCATTTCTAAGAAAAATGGACCTCATGGCTGCATTCAAAAGATGTCAAAACCTACATATCCATATAAAATTAGTCCAATTTGGACATAGTCACTTTGGAAGACAAATTGTTTTTTGCTACCAGGTACAGCCGTACAGACCATATGGACTATGCAAACCAAAAAAAGAAATTGGTAGGCCTCATGGATCAGTAGGTAAATTTGAAAAGGCAACTTCATAAGCTCACCATTTGAACATCAAGAGGTATTTTTGAGCAATTTTTTTTGAAATAGCTTAAAATTTCATACTTTTCACTACTGTACTTTTAATTTTTTCCAAATTTTCCTAGATTTTTTTAGAATTTATATTTTTATATAGTAGCTCTTGCCCATCCTCATTTTTTCAACTTCAAAGGCTCATAACTTTCACATACGACCTCAAATTGAGGTCTCATTTATTTTTAAAGTTAATATTTTTTTGAGCACAACACATTGGTGCAAAAAAAATTGTAATAAAGTGCATATTTTTTTATACTTTTAGACTAGAGGACTTAAATGAGATTTTTATAAAGTAAAAAAATTATAATCCAGCCTTGTAATTGCACTCAATTATAAAGTACCCAAAATAATTGTTGGGTGGGATAAAACTAGGTAGTTCAGGGGGGTTTTGTGGTGTGTTTTATACTTTGATTTTTGCTTTGTGACTGTTTATTTTTGATTGCATCATGGAGAATCCTAAGTTCCCACTATTAACAACATACAACTAAAATACATAGAAACAAAATTCTTGGAATGCATTAATGATGCTAGGATATATGCCTTACATAACAACTCTTCTTACTCCACCTACTAATGTAAAATAGTTACAACACTTTCTCTTTGAAACTACTAAAGTAATTGGATGCATTAGGTCGTACATGTCTTTAGATTTAAATTTTTATATCGAAAAATATACAACTCCAAAAGAGGCTTGGGATAAATTAGCATCATTGTTTGGAAATATATATGAGGTTTGTGGTTACCAAATTGACAATGAACTCATTAGTTTGGATCTTAAACATTATGCTACAATACAAGACTACATCACTAAAGTCATAGATCTTAGAGAATAACTTTCTGAATGTATAATTTATAAAAAAAAAGATATTCAATTGATTTTTAGTGCCTTACACAAATCAAGTCCTGAATATTCATCCTTTTTTTCTAGCTTTCAGACTCATTGGCTCACATTGGGCACATATTATCAAATGCTCACCTCTGAGGTATTCTCTAAGATTCTAATGGTTGAAGAAGAAAAGTTAATAGCTATGGGTCTAATCAAGTTAGACAAATCTCAAGCTCTGGTTTCAATTCAACCTTAGCATAAGCAAGTTTCAATATCAACATCAAATATAGGTTCAAGTAAAAAGAAGCAAAATACTCAGAATAAGTCACAAAAAGATAAGAATAAAGGGAAACAATCTTACTCACAAGGAGATTATAAATCCACTAATAAGAAAGGGGATTAAAAAAAAATACTGACACTCCTTTTCCTTATTAAAAAAAGGGGTTTCATAGTGAACACAATTTTTAGAAGAAAGAGATTGATGAAATTAAGGGTCTACTAAAAAAAAATAACATCAATCAATCCTCTTCAAAGCATTCTTCCACTCCAAATTTAGGGAAAGGGAAAGCTAAAACACTACTTGCACTAGAAAATTCTCCTAAGTCATGGGTCATTGACTCAGGTGCTTCACACCATATGGGTTCTAATCAAGAACAATTTTCTAGATTAGCACCAAGTTCCTTGCCTCATATTCTCATAGGTGATGATTCTAAGGTAGATGTTATAGGAAAAGGTACAGTTGATGTTGATAGTGGTGTATTTGAGGATGTCCTCTGTGTGCTAGATTTATCAATATCCTTCTTTATATCTACCAAATCACTCACTTTGATAATGGTAGGAAAGTTGAGTTCACACTTGATTCTGTATCAATTATAACATTGGAGGATAATACCTTAGTTGCAATGGGAAAAGTTGACACTAATACTCGACTTTATTCATTCTCCCACTTTGTGCCTCAGTCTTCCTCTAAAACTTTACTCTCACACACTAATTTAGTGAGCAAGTTACGGCATGAGATGTTTGGTCATCTGCACTACCATTATTTACAACAGCTTAGTCAGTAGGAGATGGTTACAAGACTTCCATAGATTTAACTTTTAGGGGGTGTATGTCATGGTTATGCCTTAGGTAAACATCCAAAGGATAATTTTGATAAAGGAAAGGCTTGGAGGGATACACAAGTACTCAAACATGTTTATAGTTATTTATTGGGTCTATTACCTACTTTTTCTTTTATTAAAACCTACTATGTTCTCACATTTACTGATGACTATTCCATATATACTTGGATTTATTTTTTGAAACTCAAGAGTGAATTATTTGATAGATTTCTAGAGTTCAAAGCTCTAGCAGAGAAATAATCTAGGAAGTATGTCAAGATTCTCTGCATAGATAATGGGAGGAAATATGTAAACAACTTGTTTGAACAATTCTATGCTCTTGAAGTAATTAATCTTTAGAATTCAGTTGCATATACACCTTAGTAGAATGGTGTAGCAGAAAGGAATAATAGATTCTTAAAAGATATGGCAAATTGTATGATTCATGAAAAATCATTAGTACCTGAGTATTAGGTTGAAGTGATAAATTATGCTACATATATAAAGAATAGAGTTCCTCACAAAGCTTTAAAGGGGATAACACCTCTTGAATCTTGGTGCAATAAGAATCTAGAAGTGCATCATTATAGAGTCTTTAGTATTCTAGCATGAGCTCACATACCTTCAGATAGACATCATGATTTAGAAAAACAAATCCAAACTTATATATTTGTGGGATATGTTAATGGTGTTAAGAGATATCAGCTCACTGATCCAGATTCACATGAGCTTATTATAGCAAGAAGTGTTTACTTTGAATAAATTCCTTCAAACTTGTCTTTGAACATTTATCATTCTTCTTCCTTAGAAGAATTAGATAGCAGTGATGATGATACTCCTACTTCATCTACTCATAGGGATGATGAGGTATTACCTCCGTAATAAGGTTTAGTAAGACATGTTTCTTCTTATCCTCCTCCAGATCCTCATCCATTGATGCCTTTATGGGCTAGAAAAACTTTGGTGGATGTAGACCTTCTTGTTAGAGATCCATTAGATAGAATGAGAACATAGTCACAATATGATCTTCCACATTCCTACATTGCTACAGCTTTTAATCCATAATATTTTCAAGAAGCCATAGGGACAATTGAGTGGTATTTAGTGATGGAAGAAGAGTATGACTCATTGATTAGGAACAAAACATGGGATCCTATTCCTCTTCCTAAGGGAAGAAAATTAGTATAATGTAGGTGGATATATCAAACTAAGTTTACAGTGGATGGAAATATTGATAAGTATAAATCATGCTTAGTGGCTAAAGGTTTTTCCCAAGTAGAAGGCATTAACTATATAAAAACCTTTGCACCTATTGCTAAGATGAATTATATTCACTTGATACTAGCTATTAATGTAGCTCATGGTTGGGATGTACATTAGATGGATGTGAAGAGCATATTTTTTTATGGAGATCTTCTTGAGGAGATTTAGATGGAGAAGCCATAGGGGTTCAGTCAAGATTCTTCACTAGTATATTTCTTGAAGAAGAGTCTCTATGGTCTAAAATAAGCCCCTAGGGCTTGGTATTATAATATGGACACATTTATTCTCTCAGTTGGGTTCTTGAGATGTCACTCAGATCTGAATGTCTACATTCTATGACATGAGGATTCACTATTGTACTTGGTATTCTATGTTGATGATCTCATTATTATAGGGAGCACAACATCTATCAATAGTAGTGTTAAGATATACTTCATGATAGGGTTTCTATGACAAACATTGGATTATTACATAATTTTCTTGGGATTTGAATAACATAGTCTTCTTCTGGGATTAAACTTTCATATCCCAAGTATGCCATGGAATTGTTAGCTTAGTTTCACATGGCTGATTGTAGGCCTGCACCAAATCCTTTCTTATCTAGAGTTAGACTTGAGGTTCATTTTTCCACTCCCTTAGTTGATGCCACATTATATCACCAACTTATACACATCCTCATCTGTTTGACTCATACATGACCCAACATTTCATATGTAGTTGGCATGGTTTTACACTTTATGTAGGCACCACATGAGCTTCATTAGAGAGCTACCAAGTGCATTTTGTACTACATTTAGGGCACTATCAGATACAAGATTCACTATATAGTAGGTATATGTTTAGACTTGGTGGGACACATAGATTCTGATTGGGCTGGAGATTATGATGATCATAAGTCCACTTTTGGTTCCAATTTTCACTTTGGTTTTAGCCTCATTTATTGGTAGAGTAAGAAAAAAAATGTTATTTCTCTTTCATCTACAGAGGCTAAGTATCATGGCACTATTAATGTCACTATTGAGGCTATTTGGCTTTAGAATATTCTCACTAAGCTTGGCATTTCATTTTGGAAGCCATTAGTCATCTACTACAACAACTAGAGCACTATCTAGATCTCAAATAATCTAGCTCATCATTAGATAACTAAACACATAGAGATCCATATGCACTTTATCAGGGCACCCCTGCAGGCGGAGATCACTGATCATCAATATTGTCTTATGGAGGAGTAGATTGTAGATATTTTCACTAGACTTGTCACTAAGAGAAATTATCTTCATTTGAGATATCTTTTGGGGGTGCGGGACATCAGTTCTTTAGGAGACATTAGTTCTTCAGGGGGGTCTCCTAGACCTTCATTTTGAGGAGATTTTTTTTTCCTGCATTTTTTCTCCTTTCCTCATCTATTTGTATAGAGTACCTAATATGGCTACACATTGTCAAGACTCTTATCTACATAGCCCTACATAAGATTTGCTTATGGGGGGGAGGGGGAATGTTAGTACATTTATTATAATTTATTTCATTTAATTATATTTATTATTTTGGTGCAATAATTACTTATTGTAATTATTTTATGTTTATTAATAATTTGCATCGGATAGGATAAGCTTGCTTAGCTAGTAGTTAGCTTAGACACTTATCTTGTTATAGTGGAGTTCCACTCCACTATTCAAGGTAAGATAGAATAATATTTTTTAGCTAATAGCTAACTTATGTTGATCATTTACACAAGTTAGACATCTATCTTGTTAGTGTGGAGTTGTACTCCACTATTCATGTAGATAGATATTAGTTAAACTACATGTGTTGTGTGAGTTCCTTGATCTTTATCATGCACACCTTGCTCTATATAAGCAATGGTTATTTATGTATTCCATATTGAATTAATATTGAATTATCAGAGTAATTCATCATATTTGAGTTATTTATTTATTTCTATTATTATCTCAATATATAGTTATTATTTATTACTATTATTGTTTTATCTCTTATTTATGTTTTCTGTTATATTCATTAGATCGTATAGCTAATTCTAACACCAAAGGGTTTCAAACAATATTAAAGAATACTAAAAAAATGGTGGACTAAATAGATGTCTATTGACTCTATTTTCTTTAAAAAATAGGAGTTCCTCTTCAAATTTTAGATGTTTGACCTAGTTATACTTAACTTTTTTTCAAAAAGGCTTAGTTTTTGGTAACTAGACTTGAAATTATACAATTCATGTTCTTATACCATCTTGAAATTGTGAGTGTAACCATATCAAATTATCTATAAAATTTTAGATTTGTGAAATTTCAAGAAAATAATGTCCACATGTAGGCCATTTATTATCCCCCAACTATTTTCTCCCACCTTGATTAGGGTATAGGGTATAAGGCTTAAGATTTAGGGTATATGGTTAACTCACAGAGGAAAAGGGGACCAATTTGAGCTCATTGAACCTATTTATGACTATATAATGTTTTTTTTGGCTCCATTATCCCCAACCTCATCATATATTGAGCTAATTAGTCAATTGGGGTAATTAATGATGTGATTTGTGCCAAATAGAGCCTCTTAAACCTAATTCATACTCTAAAGGATGTTACTATGGGATAAATTGATTGGTTTAGATTTTAGGGTCTACTATTTATGGTTCAAGGTTTAGGGCATATGGTTTAAGGTATACATTTTAGGGTTTAGGGTATAGGGTCTAGTCATAATGGCAAGGATTTTTTTAACCAAATATTAATTGACAAGGGTTGTCATTAATTGGGAATAACCAAATAAGTAAAAAATGCTTAAATTTATTAATATATAATAGACATATCTATGATCTATGGAATGAGAGAAGTGAGGTGTATGTTTTCTCCATGGGATTTCTGTTAGAAATGTATCCTAGAATTGTAAATTTCATGTTATGTATGATTTTGTTCATTAGATGGTTCTTGAATGCATTCAGAGATAACCAATGTATTTATCATAGAGTGTATGCCTTCAAGGGTGCACATGGAATGGGGTGGGATTAACTTGTGGAATTTTGTGAGAGATGTTCTCATACTATTCTATCATACCTACATCCCTTCATGAAACCTTCATACTTCCAATGATGTATCCTTAAAATATTGAAATATTGAAATATGGATAAGTATGAAACCCTAAAACCTTAGATTTGACTAAGTCTAAAATATGATAGAATCCTCCAAAACCGAGAATTTGCACTATAACTTTGATTTAAAACCACTCTCAAACATCCTAAAAGTATATAAATAAAACATAACTTAAAGTATACGAAACTATGTGTCCCTATCTAAATTTAAACTTATTCTTAAATTTTTATTTTATTTATATATTATACATACATGCTTTTATAACAATAATACTATGTACATAGTACTAAAGACTAAAACTACGCACATGATTTTAAATACTAAAACTACATAAGTGGTCTTGGCTTGGTAATTATTGAGCCTATGTATGAGCACCACATATTAAATTTTTTAAAATAGCATATGTGAAAACATTGAAATAAATTTAAGTGTAAAATGGGTCCATGTTTTGGCCCCCTAACTCCATGCACTTACCCTTGTCTCACCATTGATGTTAATCAGTCCAAAAAATTTATGTTTTTTCGATCCATCAAGAAATGTTTTCCCTTATCTCCTTTTTGTGTCTTAATTATGGAAGGGTTTGGATATTTTTTTGGGGGCTATGCTTCTAGACTTCTTAATCACCACTTTATTGATTAATCATTCCTTACTATTCTAAAATAATAAATGGTGGTCCATAAAACCATGGAATGTCTTTAGGTTTTTTGCATGGCTTATATCTCCAACATTTAGTGGGCTAAGATTCAATAATGTAGGAAATCTTATGGCCCTAAATATAATTAGATTGAGGGTTATTAGTATAAATTAATTACTCATGGGGAAATGTTCATATTTTTGGGCATTTGTTTTAATTTTTAGGATTCCCAATTTGAGATATGGACCTATGTCATATTGAGAGTGAAGAAAATAATTTCTTATTTGAAAAATAAAACCCTCTTTATTGTAGGTAAGTTTCAATTTTTTTCTAAGTTCAGACTGCCATGTATATTTTATACATTTCTTGTTATTTTGTCATGGTTTTTACTCTTGTTGTTGTGTTACTTCTAAATTTGCCTACAAGAAGCTTGGGTTTTTTGCAAGGCTTCCTTTGGGATAAATCTAAAGAGAACAATGCTTTCACATACTAGCATAGGAAATTTGTTATAGGCCTAGAGAGACTGATGGGATAAATGTCTGAAGTGTTTACACTTTTATTATTGAAAATGTAACACATTCCTTACAATTCTTATCATTTAGTGTGTGTTATGTTCTATGGTTCCATAATCTATATCATTAATTTTTTTCATGTTATTTCTAAAATTTAATTGATCTATACCATTGCATTTATTGGTGGAAGAACCCATAGTTTCACTTTACATTGCAAAATTTTATGGTACTTATATATCTTAGCCTCATAAAAGTAACCTTTAATTAATCATACACTATTTATGTACTTTTCGTCATATGAGGCATATTACCTTTGTGCATTACTATCTACATTTTTTTCATATGTTACATATTATTGATGCGATTACATTGATTAAAGTTTTCCCATGTGGGTAGAATTACACCTACACCTACATTTCTTACCTTTTTATCATGTGTTTTTTTAATAACATGCATCCTTTGAAGAAGATATATCATGTGTTCATTAGACCTTGCTGATTTTATATCTTATCTTACATTGTAATATGTATTTTATCACTTTTTAATATATGTGCTCAAAAATTTCATCCCATGTCTCAAAAGAGGGTATACATTCAAGTCATTTTATCTATACTCTATTCTCTAGTAGTTTAGTGACATTTTCCTTCCTCTATATAGGGTCATTTACATTTTTCCTACTCTTATATGTACCCAACACATGGTAATTATTTCCACCATGAAATATATTTAGAAATTTTATTGTAATTTTCCTATTGTACTCAAATGATTATTTCTTTTGCCCATATTTTTTGTCACTAATGTTTGTACTCATTAATGCCAGCATGATTACACACACACACACACACACACACACACACACACACACACACACACACACACACACACACACACACACACACACACACACACACACACACACACACACACACACACAAGGATCTAATAACCAAAATTTTAAACAAAGTGAGACCAAAATTCATGAAGCCAATCCCCATGGGTAGTCAAGAAGAAGATCAATAACAAAAAATGACTAATAACTACTAGCAAGAAAGTAAAAAAGACACAATAAAAAATAAAAAGAACTCCAAGACTAACATTAGACCTCATCTGAGGAGGATTTCACATTTGAAGTGGCTATATCATTGTTCTTGTTCTTCTTCAGAAGTAAATTATGAATGGTATGTCCTTGGGTGCATTTGGAAAGGCCCTCTAGAGTAGTATGTATTACTATTGGGATTGTTTTCTATATTTATGTATAAATTTACTTAGGTGCAATCTAAAATGATTAAAACCCAATGTTATGGTGCATTTTCATTTCACACAAGACTGAGTTCTAAAGCTCTCACTCAAAGGATGAAACGATGGATTGATTCCCATTGGTTTTGTTGAATGGAGGTGTACTAACATATAATAACACTTGAATGCATCCAATTTTCTCAATGATTAACCAAAAAATGTATACATAGTACTTATGGGCCTAAAATTAGTTAATTAAATATTAACATATAAGATGACCAACACCATTGTTTCCATAATTAGAATAACAACATTCAAGTAACATAGATTCTATTCATCATATTGAAAATAGATTAAAAATCTACATAAATGAATGCTTGGTGAAACTCAATCATATTTCTCTATTAATTAGTTGAGTATAATTAAAATATCATAAAATTATCCTTAATCACATCAATGGATTAATAATCAACATCACATTGTTATATCTAAGGGTATCTATACTTGTATTTCCTTGACCAAGTAGTTACAATACTAATCACGCTCATATTAAATCACCAATGATAATCAATAAACTTAGAGTCATCGCATCCAACTAAATTATTTTGATAAGGACTCAGGCCTTTGTACCCCTATATTCTCTCTTTAACGCTACATCCTCATCACTGAGTGGCTATCTTCTCATAGGCTAAAGGGTGTGGTAAGTGTGAGACATTTAGGGATGTGGAAGCATCTTTATGAATTCCCTCAAGTGTGGTGACCTCAGAGTGCTAAAAATTTAGAGTTTATTTCCTATCTTTGTGAGTTTATTGTTTCCTCCATGACCTCCACATCCTTAAATACTTTGGTTCACTCTCAGTAATATTTTACTAGTAACATTGTATCAGCAAACTATTATCACTGAAGCTCTTCCACTTGAAGATAATCTTCCAAAATCTTGTTGGGCCACACCAGCTTCTCAAAAACCCCATCTAAAAATAGAATAAAATATCCAACTCTGTACAAAGCTCTCTTACACACATGCATAACTTTTGCCAACTACTTTGTTGCCCAAATTTTCTCATCCCAAGGGTTAAGATGTCCTTTGTATCATTTCAAAAGCATCTCTACCAAGGTTTACAATTTGTCTATTACCTCAATAGTGAGTGGGACTCTATCTAATAGCACTAAGTATTGGATTACGATTACCTTATAGATGTTTAATGTTTTAACCTTAGTAGTTGTTTCTACTTCTAATTTGTGCTAGAGGTCAGCTAACTCTTCCTCCAACTTTGTTCTAGTGGTGACCTCTTTATTATATAACACCACCATCTCAGCATGTTTCCTCTCACTTGTCATGCATTAGACTTTATGAAGGCATTCTACCTTATAACCTCAAATTCCATTTTAAAGAGTGTTGTGATATTATGTATAGAGGTAAGTTGATGGTGATCTACCCAAAGAGTATTGGGTATAGATCCATTAAAAGACTATTATAGGGCATCTCAAATTGGCATCTTTATCATATATTATGAGGAATAATGGCATTTTATGTCAATTCTATTCAAATGCATCCTATTGATCAAAATGAGAGTATATATATAACATATTATCATGTATTCCCTTATGGTACTAAGAGTGGAGGTTCATGGTTGAATCAAGCTTATTTTTTCTTAAAATGGAGTTGTCAATTAGCTCCTTCCCCTTCAAGAGATCTATCTAAAGTATCTCAACATCTATGTTTTTTAATTAGAAATTAGGCCTGATGTCAAGTCTAATCAGTCCAAAATAAGCTTCAAAATCATCCCTCTCTTCACCAAGTATTCTTCAATCTTCATGTGTACCTCATTTAAGGCAGTTTCATCATGCCACATCAGTTATGGTGTATATTTTTTGAAAGCGTATGATATTTTAAGCCATGAAGATAACTCTATAGAGAGGGACACCTAAATGTGCACAAAGGATAAGTGTTATTTAATGACAAACTTGGCTTGGTCTCAAATATGTGTAAGAAATTTATTTAGAACATGCAACTCATTCCCAAAGGCTTTGTTCATCCTGTTGTACTCTAATTTCATCTTAATTTTATGGAATGGAGTGATTGGGACAAGTCAAGTGAATGCCTTGTACTACTCCAAAGGGGTTTTATTATTGGGTGGGTATGCCCATTTTAACTTTTTAGAGGTGTATTTGGGTACACCAATTTCGTCAAAAATCATTAATAATAAGAATTCACCTCATGAAAACCTCTAGTTGCATACCTAATGGGCCTTCTTTTCATCCTTTATGATCTTGGCAGAAAATTATAGTGCCAAGTTATACTTCAACCAATTGGTGACCTATTGTGCAATGTACATGTGGGTCATATCCACCTCTTTCCATCTATCTCCACGTTTAGCCTTTATCATTATGATTCACATAACCACTCAGAGGGAAAAATATTAAAGACTCATGATGTGCATGTCATGACCTCATTTTTGATACTCAAGCACCATGGTCATCTTCTCCATCATGTCTTAGTCTTGTAGTTTATATTCAAAGTCCTTGTCTGAGCATTAAAACCCTAATACTTTATTAATTACTTTAGAAATAATTATCATCTAGTGCCTATCAAAATAGATGTAATCCTCATCCAACTTTGAGATCAATAACTTGACAACTTCTAATGGCTTTCCAAAGTAAGGAAGGTTGAATAGTTAGAAAAGTCTAGCAATATCCAAAGCATTGAAAATATTCAAGTTATAAACTAGATCACTCTTAGTGTTCTATCACTCTATCCTATAGTCATGTTGTAGCTATAATTCATTCCTATGGTGGTGATGGTTATAATCAAATACATTATAGGTTGACATATTAGATAACAAGTTCATAGTGCATAGTACCACCTCTGGGTACTACATCTCTTCAATCATCAAAGGTGGTGGTGGGGGTATAGTATATTTTTTATTTGCTTTATGTCAAAAAAATTTCCCCAAAAATGTCAAAATATCTAGTACCCTAAAGGATAACCATTGATTTTTTGGAAAAAGGCCTTTAAATGACCTAGATACCCTTTTCTTAAAGCCTAGTGGAAATCATAAATTTGGGTGCAATTTTCAACTTTCAAAATTAAAAATTGTGAGTAGACCTCCACTTTAACTTTACTCATATCTAGAATAAATTTAATATTTGAATACAATTTTCAACTTGAAAACTTTAAAATTACATCCCAACCTTTGTTTCCCACTCAATGCATGACCATCAGAAACTAGAACACCGCTCATAATTAGTAACTTTACAAGTTGAAAATTATAAATGGAGCTCCACCTGTTTCCAAACACCTTCCCCAAAAAAATGATGTTTTGAATAAAATTTTCAACTTTTTAAAATTTCAAATTATGATCAAACTTCTGCTAACCATGCATCACTCCCACTAGAAATTAGAACTCTAGTTTTAATTTGTAACTTGAAAAGTTATAAATTACAACTTGAGTCTCGATTCTTATTGACTATCCTTCATATGAAAACTATAAATCCAGTTGTAATTTACAATTTGAAAAGTTGAAAATTGAAAATAGGGCTCTACTTTCCCATTTCAAGAGCACAAAGTCACTCAATGTAAAGTGGAGGTCGAAGTGCAAAATATAATTTTGAAAAATTACAAAATTGCACCATGACTTCAAAACTCCCACCAACCACTAAGTTAAGGGAATTAATTTTAGGGTTATGGATTATATTAAGGAAATTAGGGTTTTTATGAAATCATTGTTTAATTTTCAAATCAAGGAATCAAATCTCTATGCAAAGAAATCCTTGCCAAATCCATGATGTCAAGCCTAAACCATAAAACCTCAAACCATGACCACCATTACTCTTCTCTGCACAATAGTAATCTATTTCCTCCTAAATTTTTTGATCTATCATTATCACTATCAAGTACATAACTTTTTTTCATGCCTATCTTTCCTATATTATAGCTAATCTAAGGATTTACTTGGTAGTATAGGTTTTATCCTTTGGTTGCTGGTGTTGTCTCAAAAATCATCTATGTTTCTTAAATTCTTGTCACATATTTTCAAGCATTTTCTAGTTGGTGAGGATTATAGGGTTTTAAAATTTGTTAAAGCTAGTTGAATATTCCCTCAAATATTTTCCACATAGAACCATGGAATTTTTACCTATGATAGCAATTCTAAAGCCCACTAGAGTTTTCACCTATATTTGCTGCCCTAAAACTCTATAGAAAAACCCATTTCATTTGCAACTCCAAATCTCTATTAGGGATTTTACTTATAGTAACAACTTCAAAACCCACTATAGTTTTCATTAGACATTGTAAATGTTTTTTGTAACTCCAAAACTTGTCAAACATTTTTGTTACAAAAATAACTCTAAACCCCATCAGACATTTAACCTATATTTTATAACTCCAAAGCCCACCAACTCTACAATTGGTTTTCCCATATCAAATTTCCCAAAATATATCTAGAAAAAAATGAATTTCAAATCTAAGGAACTGGTGTCCCACTTATATTAGAATCTAACACCAATGAAATCATGAACACAGACTTTGATCATATAGACATAGATGATTTTTGGACAAGGGTAAATGCTGAATTCAAAAATGACTATATTTAGAGCATTTACAACTATGGACTACCCTAGGGAGTAACCTTTCCCTTATTAGTACAAATCCCTGAGTTTGTGCTCATATTGGTGAATCACTATGATGTAAAAAAGAGAGAAGTGTTGAAAAACAATAGAGAAAGGATTTTAAACTTGGACCCTAACTTCATAGACTCAATGTTCCTATTTTTTTTTAATATGAGAGTTATCTTGATATAACTTCTGACTCATCCAAGAAGTTTTATTAGGATAATAACACTAGATGTCTAAGGTTACTCAATAAATAATGGCTAAAATTCCCTAGGCCTACATCTAAAAGATTCCTCCATGCCTCCAACACTTGTTCAAATGCCCAATAGTTGTATGTTCCTTTTTTTAACCATTTACCTGGCCAAAGATGCCATTCTAATTGAAGATCATGCCCCTTTATATGAGGTTTTTAAATATTTTCTTAATCTTTAATTAGGTGTAGAGTTATGATAACTACATATCTTACAAGAGAGTATTTTGTATAAGTATGGGTACCATGACGTAGCCCATTTATCTTTTCCTTATTAGAAAAATTATTCTATAGTTTAAACAATTGATATACATGTCATAACCTAGAGAATGATAGTAGATTGAAGTTTTTCCTTACTTGTCTATGTTATCTTTATGTATACAAGGATATTTATCAAATTTGTGAATGCTTTCATTCTTATTTTAGTCACAAAATTTCATTGTGGTATTTTTTTCCCTCTTGAGAGATTATTTGATTAAAAATAAACAATCTTGTTCCTTATATGATAAATGACCAATATTACCTTTGGTTTCATATTTGCATGATTTTTTGCTCTAATATACTTTAGTATATCTATTATTCTACTGTGCTCATATACAAAAAGCATTAAAATCCATTTAAAAAATTTGGTTCAATCACCATTTCTAGTTTTTCAAATTCATTTGTAAACTCTTTTCCTCACACTTAAACCCTATTTTAGAAGCGAGATCACTAAGAAGTGTAATTTCCATATGAACTAGTAATTTATCAGTCATACTAAACCTAGTGAAAGGTAGTTGACCTTATTTAGAGGTTCACCTCAATTTTTCAAGGTCTTATAGCTTTCAAGTGATCTCATTATATCATTATATTTTTGTACAATATGCTACAATTCAAAGATGGGTGCAAAATCTATGTGATAGTAGTTTTTAGCATGCCTAGTGGGACCAAAAAATGTTACTAAGAGATTGGTGCTATTCTTAGCAAGCATTGTACAAGCCTCATAGACATTTCCAAAGCCCTTGGTGACTATACTAGCTTATAGATTTAGGAAATCCTAGTTTATATATGCCAAAGGTACAAACAAGATCATCTACCAAAGGTAAGAAAGCTAAATTTCAAGAATTATCATTTCCATATAAAAATAAATCAAGATCAATTGTACCTTACACTAAAGTATATCTTGCAAATCTATTTCCATCTCTTACAAATATCCACAATAGTTTCATACCTCACATTATGGCTCTAAGAAATTAACATTTTATAGCCTTCAATGGATGCATCCCACTTTAGTTGGCCTAATATGATGACATACCCACCTCAGGTTTGAAAATCTTTCTATATTTTACTAGTGAAACTTCCACCACTCCCATGGAACATATATAGGATATTGTTAATATTTATTCAATTCACAATATAGTATAATAAAATGCTATAATTAGACTACTAATATCCTCATTTGAGGGTAAAGACTTAAAATGGTATAGAGGTCTACCTCCTAATTCCATTCATGTTTGGGATGACTTAGGGACTAAACTATGCATGCACTTGGAAGATAAGAGTGACCACCTCTCCCTAGTTGAATAACTAACTACTATTTAATGGGATCCTCATGAGTTCATGAGTGATTTAAATTTTTGCTTTCAAAATACATGAAATAAGATTATAGTGTTAGTCAATCCAACCCAAATAAATCTTTCCTATATTACATAAGAGATTTGAATAGTGATATAGATGTCATGATTAAGTTAATGGGTGGCACACACTCCCCAATGCCTATGAAATTGTGATAAGAGAAGAAAATTGCTTAATTCAAGCTAGAAAAGTTGTCCCATGGTTACCAATGCCTCTATTTATAGAAGTGCCTTTTATGAAAATTGTAGTTTCCCCAATTCCCACCACAAAAAAAGTATCATATTCAACTCTTGATCTTATTTATGATTTATATGAGGTTAAGTCACTACTTAAAATCTTTGACAATGAGTTTGTAATAATGAAAAGGTAGAAATCCCATAACTACAAGCCTTATTATTAATCTAACCAAACAAACCAACCCAATAGGCATCCATACCAAGGCATTGCACATTCACAAAGTCAAAATATGTAGGTAAAACCTTTGAATATCCATGCTCTACCCACACTAGGTACTTCCAAAGATATTTTACTTGTTCAAAATAACCTGGCTCAAGAGTATGAGTGGTGTTATCCTCTTGCTCAACCACATAATTAGAATGCTTGTCATAATAGTGTCATTATTCAAGCCTTGATGGTGAAAATCATATCAAATACTCAAGGAAAATAAGAAGACACTTCCTAGTAGGAAGATACATACGATCTTGCTTAGGGTGAAGCCACTCTTTTGAACTAGTAAGAGGAGGATTTTTATGGCATAAATCAAGAGGAAACACTAATCAATGGTACTAGTTTAGTGGTATAAAATACACTCTCTAAGAAGAGGTCAATTGAAAGTGATCAACCCTTGAGGGTATAAAAAGATACAAATTCTAAAGTTGTACAAGAATGTGCAAAACACAACATAGTCCAGAGGCCACTCATTGTGCTAATAGGCCAGTCAAAGTCAAAATTACTGACCCAAAATATTGAGAAAGAAGACATAGCTCCCATAAAGGCACTAGTGAATGTTGATAACATTCCTTTCAGTGTCATTGAATAAATGAAAAAAATTAATTTGAATGTAACCATGTGGGAAGAACTATCCATTCGATCAGAAAGGGACTTGCTATAGAAAGTTTTAAAAAACTTCCAAATAATGGAAAAAATTTAGGTTAAAGGACATTATGTTGTGGTTAGTTTGTGTCAACTACAAACTGACACAAAAGCAAGCAAATATTTTAAGCCTCCCCTTTTTTACCTTTCACTCATAATTGGGAAACATCTCATCTACAACTACATGGTAGACTTAGGGGATAATAGTTCTATTATGCCCCAAAAAATCGTTGATGCTCTTGGTATTAAGTATAAAACTATCATAAAAGGTGTGGTTCAATTGGATGGGATTATTGTCCATATAGTTATGACTATTAAAAGTTTAAACCTTACCATCCATGTATTTTTAATCTTATCAATTTCCCAGGATATCTCACTTATTAATCCCCCCTCACCCCACTATTTGATCTACTTTTCTTGAGACTTCACTACAATAATGGGAAGGTATTTATCTGTTGACTAATCACACATGTTACTTAGGATGAGATATGGAATGAGAGTAACAATAAGATTTGAACCAATCACAAAAGACCATATTGATCCATACACTCCTATCCCTATAGATATGAATTTCACATTTCAAGATTAGGAATAGGAGCTTGATCATGACGTTATAACACCTATGGAAGATATCCCAAACATTCATCTAGATGAATGGGGATCAAATTTACAATTTGATCCTTATGACTATGTATAAGAAACCAGGTTTGGGTATATATTGCATCCGTGAAAATAATGCAATTATTCTCAATCTTGTCAAACCAACTAAGGATCTCCAAGGAATGTAGTAACTATTCTTTGATGGCTTGAGAAGTAGGAATGGGGTAGGTGTAGGTATTATTTTGATCTCTCCACAAAAGGAGAGTTATTTCTATTATTTTAGACTTTAGTTTAGGTACACTAACAATGTAGATGAATATAAAACATTGATTTGAGATCTCTAATTACCAAGGAGAGAGGGATACAATCACTACAAGTATTTGGTGATAGTGAATTTATTGTTCACCAAATAAGATCCAAAATCCTAACCAATAATAACTTGCCAAGATATTACCATCATAGGGTTTGGGACCTATTAGAAGACTTTACTACTTTAAACATTTAAGTGATACCAAGAGCATAGAACAAAAATGCTGATCATATGGCCTCAGTAGGATCCTAGTATAACCTACCCAAGGAAATAAAGAAGAAAAAAAACCAACATGTAAAGATGATAGTAAGTCCATCTATTCTTGAAATGAAACCAACTAGCAAGTCTTTGATAGTGATCAACAAATTATGAATTTTATAAGAGAGGAATCTAAATTATCCAAGAAAAAACAAGTCAAGACTCCAATATAAATACATAGATAAAATCAATTAGATGAAGAAAAAAAATTACTCATGGGCCTTTTTAATTTAAAGAGTATCTTTAATTTAAATGATCAATTGAAAGATGAAAATAAGAATATCATGACCAAAGAAGAAGACTATGAGCCAATAGTCATTTTAGAGGGAAAAACTTGAAGGTTGGAAAGGTATGTAATGTTTCTGATAAATAGGATTTTATTGAGTTGTGTTAAGAATTTGATGATAACTTCACTTGGATTTATAAATATCTAAGGGGGTTTAACCCTAGATTATCCCAACACATAATAGATCTTGACCCAAATACCAAACCTATTAGACAAAAACAAAGACCAATCAATCCAAAAATAGAACCCTTTATGAAGAGTGGGTTATCTAAACTAATAGAGGCTAATATCATTTTCCTTATCAAACACTCATCTTGGGTTGCTAACTTAGTCCTTGTCAAAAAAGGAATGGTGAAACTAGTATTTGTGTAGATTTCAAGAATCTAAAAAAAGCATCCATGAAGGATTATTATCCCCTTCCACCTATGGAGAAAATTCTTCAAATTGTATCAAGATCTGAAAGGTTTTCCCTTCTAGACAGTTATTTTGGATATAACCAAATCCTAGTGCAAGAATCAGACTACTTCAAGATTGCTTTCAATATAACATGCGGTACATATGAATATAAAAATATGCCTTTTGGTCTAACTAATGTTGGTGCTACATTCCAAAGAGCCCTGGATAGGATTTTAGAGGATTTATATATGAAATGATCTTAGTATACATAGATGACATAACTATTTATTCTAAACATGTTGATGCACACTTGGATCACCTTAGGAATTTTTTTGAAAGGTGTAGAGAGTTTTAAGTTTCCCTCAATCCAAAAAAGTGCATTTTCATAGTTCATGAAGGGAAACTACTAGGACACATTATTTCAAAAGAGGGTCTTGCAATAGACCTAGAGAGAATAAGTGGTATATATTCACTAACACTTTCGAGCCATAAAAATGGGTTATAAAGTTTACTAGGAAAGATAAAATTCATAAAAAGTTTTGTTAAAAAAATTTCCTCTATGGCAAAGCCCCTTATTGATATGCTTAATAAGGGTATCATTTTTTAGCTAGACATAGGAAGAAAAATATAGTTTTGAAGCCATTAAGCAAGCTATTTCTCAAGCTCCTACCCTTGTCAACCCCAAGTATGATAATAATTTCAATCTCTATGATTTTGAAGTGTAATTAAGAATATCATATATTTGAACCCAACATAATAAAGAATATTTTGAATAACTAATTTTTTTCTCAATCAATCCTTGAAGTATTATGAACAAAAGTATAGTTTCATGGAGAAGCAAGTATATAATATAATTAAAGCTCTCAAAATGTTTAGGCATATGCTCTCAAATAATAAAATTCATCTAATGGTTAGTCACCAAAGTGTTATAGAGTTCCTACTATGTTGGCAAATAAATGAAGAAGAGCAAGATGGATCACAAAAGTCATAAAATATGATGCAAACATAAAAATTACAAAGCTGATAAGAGGAAAGGGCTTATGTGAATAGTTGGATACATATATAAAGATTGGTGAGGTGGTATCTAATGAAGGATATGATCAAAATACATCCCAAATAGACACTTCACCTCCATTCAATAGCTATATCCATGAGATGACAATTTTCCTATAGAGTGGTGATAACCTGTATGATTTGAAATAGTCCAAGAAAAGGTATTTTAGAATCCAATATATTCTTTATGTTCTTTTTTATGAAGTATTATTTAGGAAATATATGAATGGAGTCATGTTCAGGTGCATTAATCACAATCGAATTCCTAACACACTTGAGGATTTTCATGATGGTCCATCAAGTGGATATTTCTCTGCAAGAACCACTACCATTAAAATAATGAGACATGGATTTTATTGGCTTGACATATTCAAAGATGCCATTAAATGGGTAATGAACTATGAGAAGTTTTCTTACTTTACATGCAAGTAAATATTAGCAGTTCTCCCTCTCAAACAAATCCAAGTTGACCAACCATTTTCCCAATTAGGATTGGATTTCATTGGCATGATGAATCTACTATCAATTGCAGGCCATAAATGGGTCCTTATATCAACTAATTATTTCACCAGATTGACTGAAGAAGTTGCACTAAAATATGCTATGAATCCATCTATCCTAGAATTCATGGATGGTATTATTGCAAGATTTGGTTTTCCTTACTCCATTATCTCAGATAATGCCAAAGGTTTTATGGGCACTCAAGTGAGTGAATGGGTTATAAGGCATAATGTATACCTAATTACTTCATATAATTATTACCCATAGGGTAATGGATTATAATAGTCTACTAACACAAATCTCATAAGGATTATCAAAAGGGAAATGGAAAACAACCAAAGGACATGGCACACCAAGTTAAAATCAACACTGTGGGCTGATAGGATCACTCCCAAGAGAGCCATTATAACTAAATTCATGTTTGTATATGAAAGGGAAGATCAAGTTTCAATTTCAATTGAGTTACCATCTCTAGAACTCAATCATCAATTGGATTTAATTAAAAAAGATGAAATGATAGTATAATTCACAGAACTCATGGAGCTAGATGAATTCAAGAGCCAGTCAATGAAAGTTATAGAAGCAAATCAAGCTCAAATAATGAGAAATTTTGTCAAAAAATCATCTGATATGAACTTCAACAAAGGATACATGGTTCAAAAATGGGATGTTGAAAGAGCTAAACTAGGTAAGCACCTGAAGTTTGATGTAATATAGAGTGGTCCATAACTCAGTACATGGGAGAAAATGCATTCTAGTTATCCAAGCTCGATGGATCAGAATTACCTATCCTAGTCAATGGGATATACCTCAATCTTGATTTTGAGGTTATAATTATTTCCAATAAACATTTTATATATTAGGTTTTATCGGTCTCTATGAATAAGTAATTTCACATAGTTCAACTCATTAGTAATTTTTACTTCCTTAGTTTGTTTCTATTTTGTTTTTCCCTATTTTGTTCTTATTTAGGAAAAATCCCATTTTTTTCTTCTCCAGTTAGAAGTGTGGCAAGCTTAAAATGATTCCATGCCTAATGAACTAGAATGATACTAGAAATAAACTAATTATTAAGTAATCATTCCATAGATATCACCAAAAATGTTAATATTATTTTCCCAAAAATGTCAAAATATTTAGTACCCTAAGGAAGACCCATTAATTTTTAGGAAAAAGGCCTCAAAATGACGTAAATACCCTTTTTCCAAAGCCTAATGGAAACCAAAGATGTAGGTGAAATTTTCAACTTACAAAATTGTAAATTATGAGTAGATATACACTTCTCACTTTACTCATAGCTAGTGGAAACTTGAGATTCAAATCCAGTTTATAACTTACAAACTTGAAAATTGCATCCCAACCTCTACTTCTCGCTCAACCTATGATTGTAAAAGTTAAGAACTCTATTCATAATTTGAAACTTCGTAAGTTACAAATTACAAATGGAGCTCTGTCTTTTGCTAAATACCTTCCCTATAGAAACTATTGATTAAAATGAAATTTCAAACTTTGCAAACTTGCAAATTACAATTGAACCTCCACTTTCCATTGATCACTCCCATCATAAATTAAAACTATGGTTACATTTTGTAACTTGAAAAGCTGTAAATTTTAACTCGAGTCTTGATTCATGTCGATTATCCTTATTATGAAAATAGAAACTTTGGTTGATATTTACAACTTGTAAATTTACAAATTGCAAATAGATATCCTCTTTCATGTTTCAAAAGCACCAAGTCACTTAGCAAAAAGTGAAGGTCAGAGTGTAAAATACATTTTTACAAAATTGTAAAATTTCATGAATCTAAAACTCCCACCACCAACCTAAGGGCATTAATTATAGGGTTATTGTTAGGATGTGGAGCTAAAAGCTTCAACTGGTGCAAATAGGGAGGAGGTTGCTGAGTTCCAGGGAGACCGACATCGGTAGAGTGCAGTGCACAAGGCAACTGATGACGGCAGGGTGGACAGCAAGGCAACCGACATCGACAGGATGTTGGCTGATGTCGGTCACCTCCAGGTAGATAGAGATTGATGTCGGTCGCCTGTGGCAATTTTAGAACTGCTTGTTCCACAGACAGTTAGTTCGTTGAATCGAGTGTTTGCATGCAAAGGATATTTTTGGTCTTGAGTTGTGTGTCTAATTATTGTAATTAGAATAGTCTAATTATTGTATGCATGCGATCTATATAATAGACTCATAGGCTATAGTGTAAAAGTGTAACTAGTGAGTAAGAGAGCAATAAGCTCCTTTGAATAGAGGAGAGCAATGGTGTGTTCCTCCTAGTGCCACAGTACCAAGGTGGGTACTAGTTTGGAGAATCAACAGGGTTGTTCGTATGTGTATGATCTTGGTCAGCATGTGTGAATGAATTTCTATAGGAGATCTACAATGGTGAGTATGGTCTAGTTATTTGCAAGTAGCAGCAAAGAGCAGGAGATCTACTTGGAGTGTGTGGAGCACTGGAATACTGGCAGTGAAGGATACTGACTAGTTGGAGAGGTGAACATCAATTCTGTATTGGAGTTGATTGTTGTGATTGAGAGAGAGAGGGAAGAAGGTCTTGAGGTGTGACGAACCTTTGAGATGGAGGAAGAAGTGGCATCTTCCTTATTGTATATTCTTCTGAGTGATTATTAATATAATTATGTATTGTCTCTCAATTCTTGTGTTGTTTCATATTTCTAGTTACTTATTGATTCTGGTTAAATTCCGTGTTTAGTTGCTAATACAAGAAGTAATCATATGTGCTCTATTGGTAGAGCAAGATCCTGACACGTGATATCAGAGCATGTTTATTGTTCTAGGTTCCTGATAGTTATGGATTATTTTAAAGAAATTAGGGTTTTTATGAAATCATTATTTAATTTGAAAATCAAGGAATCTAAGCTCTGCATGAAGAAATATTTTCCAAAGCCATGATGCCATGCATCCTCAAATCTTGACTACCATTGCTCTCCAATGCATGGTATTCCTCTATTTCCTCCTAAATTTTTGATCTATCAATGTTTCTATCAAGTGCATACCTTATTTTCATTCCATTCTTTCCTATCTTGTAGTGAATCTAGGGCTTTAATTAGCATCCATAGGTTTCATCCTTTGTTTGTTGGTATTTTCTCAAAAATCATCTATGTTTCTCAAATTCTTATCAAATATTTTAAAGCTTTTCTAGCCAATACAGAATCTAGAGTATTAAAATTAATTAAAAATAGTTGAACATTCCCTTAAAGATTCCCCTCATAAACCTAAAAATCTTTAACTTGTGATAGCAAGTCCATTAGAGTTTTCAATTGCATTTTCGACCCTACAAATCTGCAAAAAAACCTATTACATTTGTAACTCCAAATCCCTATTAGGGATTTTACCTATAATAGAAACTTCAAAACTCATCATAGTTTTCATCAAAAATTACAAGTGTGCTTTACAACTCCAAAACCCACTAGACATTTTTCTTGAAAAAACAACTCCAAACCTTGCCAGACATTTAACATGCATTTTGCAACTCCAAAACCTCCCAATTTTGTAGTTAGTTTTCCCATATCAATTTTCTAAAAATCTATGTCTAGAAAAGAAATGAAGTTCAAATCTAAGGGACCTAGTGTCCCACTCAGCTTAGAATCCAACACCAACAAAATCATCAACATAGACCTTGGTCACACAGACCAAGGTGCTTTTTGGACAAGGTTAAATGCTAAATTCAAAAATGACTAGATTTAAAGAATTTATGATTGTGGACTACCCCAAGAAATAACCTTCCCCTTATCAGTGTATATCCCTGAGATTGTAATCACATTAGTGAAGCACTGTGATGCATAATAGATATAAGTGTTGAATGATAAAGGATAAATGATTCTGAACCTAGACCCTGACTTCATAGACTCAGTGATTCTTATTATATAATATGAGAGTTATCTTAATATAACTCCTAACTCATCCAATAAGTTTTATTAGGATAATAACACTAGATGTCTAAGGTTACTCAATAAATAATGGATAAAAGTCCCTAGGCATACATCTACAAGATTCCTCCATGCCTCCAACACATGTTCAAATGCCCAAAAATTACATGTTCCTTTTTATATCCATTTACCTTGCCAAAGGTGTCATTATAGTTAAAGATCATGCCCCTTTGCATGAGGTTTTCTGATTTTCGATTGATCTTTAACTAGGCATAATGTTCTGATAACTACCTCTCTTCCAAGAGAGTATTTTTTATAAGTTTGGGTGCCATGGTGTGGCCCATTTATATTTTTGTTGTTAGAAAAATTATTTTACATTTTGAAAAATTGATATACATGCTATAACCTAGAGAATGATAATATATTAAAGTTTTGCCTTCTTTGTCTATGTTATCTTTGTGTATGCAAGGATATTTATCAAATTTTTGAATGCTTTCATTCTTATTTCAGTCACAAAATTTCATTTGTGGTATTATTTTTCCCTTTTGAGAGATTGTTTGATTAAAAATAAAGAATCTTGTTCCTTATATGATAAATGATCAATATTACCTTTGGTTTCATATTTGCATATGTTTGTGCTCTAATAGACTTCTATATATATATATTATTATATTTTTTTTATACAAAGTAATCATTAAACTATAAATATTTGGTGCAATCACCATTTCCAATTTTGCAAATTCATATCTAAAACTCTTTTCCTCATAGTTAAACCCTAGTTTATACACAAGATCACTAAGAAGCAAAATTTTCATATGACTTGGTAATTTATTAGTTGCACTAAACTTAGTGAAAGTAATTCATCCTTATCTAAAGGTTCAACTCAATTTTCCAAGGTTTTACAGCTTGGATGTGATCCCATTATATCATTATATTTCCACATAGTACCCTACAGTATGAAGACAAGTGCAAAATTTATGTGATAACACTTGACACACCTTTTTTTGTCTCTATGTCTCTCACATGCACTCCTAGTTTTTTAGGTACTTCTTATCTGATTAGTATATTCTCCCCACCAACACTCACCTCTTCTTCTTCTGGAATCATAGACAATGGTTCACTTTATTGAGCCTTTTTCTTTGACTACATCACCCTTCATGGAGCCCAAAACTTGAGTCCCAACCATCTAATGTTCCCAAAAGAATACTTGTTTGCTTGTGTAATTACTTTGGATTTAATAATTAAATTCCATATAATAGCAAACATCGACCTATGCAACCTAAAACTATGGAAATTCCACCCATCCTACAATTCACTTGACCCTAGTTTTTCTTCTCAACTAATACACACTACAAAACCTGAAAGTAACCTCAAGTCATCACTTTGTACTCATTTAGAATCTTGGAAATCATTATAAAATAACTCTAATTCATTTATTCAACTTGATGATTTCAAAGTCATAGTAATATTAAAAAGTGAAATGACCATTTTTTATCCTTGTATAGGCTTGACAAGGTAACTTACATTTACTACTATGCCTCCTCAACCATCACTTCATGTAATAAATGTAACCAAATGTATTATCATGATGTGGTGTGGTACACTTTCCATTACCATTATTCTCCTTATTTTAACTACATATCCCTTCCCTCACTTTTCCCAAAGTGCATGAAAAATGTAAAACATTTTGAATCTTTTCCATTCCTAAGGTAGAAATCATTCTTTACCTTAGCTAGTTTATGGTTACGCACCATATCCTACGTACGCATATGTCCTTATAAATTTTCACTTGTGCACCTTTAATTCCATGTGTATTCCTATAGACCATATCTTGTAGCTTCATATATATAACACCCTAACGCCACATTACTAGTGTTTTGTGGTCCTCCAAGAGAACATAAACAAGTATAAAAATGTAAATGTTTACTATAAAACCACTAAAGGGAATGAAAATAGTGTAACAATTTATTGAAAATAAATGAAATCCTAAATTAATCTAATGGCATACATCTTATTGGTACAAAAAGGAGAGCCTTATCCATGAAAGTATAATTGTAACGGATGACCATTGTAATGACTAAGAAGAATTTAGCCATACAAATTATTTAACCTTCACATGCCAGTGGGATGGATACCATGAATAATGAAAGGACCATCCTAGTGGATCCAAAGCTTTCTAAGGTGGTGCACAAATTTGGAATCATATATTAAGACATGAATGTTAGGAGTAAAATTCTTATGCTTGAGATGATGATCATGCCATGCCTTTTGTTTATGTTTCTCCACTCTTTGACTCCAATATATGAGAAAATGAGTTTCATCCATCTATAAAAAATCATTGAGGTGCATTTTTAAATATTATTCATCATCCATTCATCCTAAAAGCACAATGCAAAGATAGCGAACAAAGAACTCCATGGGAAGGACTATTTTGGTACCAAATACAAGGTTGAATGGTGTGCTCTTGTTTAACTACTTGTAAGTGGTTTGGGAAGCCCACAATAATAAAAAAACATGATCATCCTAATTAGTACATCTAATATTACATATCATGGTCAATGTAGTGTTAAAGATCTTGTTAAATGCCTTAGTTATACCATTGGCCTAGGGATGATATGGCATTGCCTTATGGTGAACGATCATAAAATATACCAATAAGACATAAATAGTCTCATTGAAGTAGTGAATACCTCAGCCACTAGCGAAACTCAATGAACAACCAAACTTAGTAATGTTGTTATCCTAGATTAATTAGGTAGCAATAACAATTGTATAATATCATGTTAGTACAACTTCATCCCAATAAGTGAGATAGTCAATAGCAGTGATAATATAACGAGAGCTAGTGAGACTTCCTATTAGGTTGATGGGGCCAACAAAGTCAATATACCACTTTTCAAAAGGTGCCTAAGATAGAATAAGATGAAGGGGAATTGCATTCCACTTATTTGTATTTCCCTATATGCTATCAAATGTCACACTAGCATGTGTAAAGATTAACATCTTTAAATAAGGTAGGCCATCACAAGCCATCCAATATAGAACTTTTTTTTATAGATTCACTAACATAATGTCCTCAAACAACACCATGTAACTTGTGGACCACCTCAATGCACTCATGTTTCATAGTACAGTGTCAGAGAACCTCATCTTGACCAAGCTTATAAAGCTCACCCCTGATAAGCTAGAATGGAGCTATGAAAATATTGAGCTACTTATTTGCTAGAGTGTTCAAGTAAGTTGGTGTTGATCTAGTATTAAAAAAGGTAATGATTCCCTCTAATAAATTAGGAATGTGTGAGACATGAAACAACTACAGGTCAAGTACTTCAACTTCTATAGTGTGCACCAACTCACCATATTCAATGCATGAAAGATGGTCATGACCACAATTAGCCTTATCATATTTGACCATAATGTAGAATTAGAATTCTTGAAAAAAAACAATTTCATTATCAAATGTGACCATGTAATATTGGTTTGTTGGCCAAAAACATTAGTTCCTCATGGCTCGTGAAGAAGACAAATGAGGTTGCCAATAGGTATTGTTAGAACTTTTGAAGAGCATAGACCATAGATAATGCCTTGAACTTTGTAGTTATATAATTTCATTTGGCTGGAGTAAGATTTCAACTTACAAGTTAAATAGGGTGATCCAAGTTACCCTCACTAGGATAAACAAGTATAACACCCACTACCATATTGAAAGCATCAACATGAATATGGAAAAGCTTTGTCTAGTCTAGAAACTAGAGACTGGGTGTGGTGACAAGATTTTAATTTAATGTAATAAAGGATTATTGATGAACACTTAGTCCAAATGAACTAATCATTTTATTTCAATAACTCCTCAAGAGGCACAATAATCCTAGAATACCCATGAATAAACTTTCTATAATATCCAATATTCCCTAGTACAGTGCGAACATAACATTGGGTAGTTAGAATTGGATGTCAAAGGATGACAATGATATTATCTAGGTGCACTAATAGTCCATCTTGTTATATGACATGACCAAGGAGAATGTTGAATGAGGTAGAAAATAGACATATCTTCAAGTTAAGAGAAATCTAAATATTTTGGTAGTGCTCAAGCATGAGACAGAGATTAGAATAATGATCCTTTACTAAATCGTAGACTATCCAGTCATCCAAATAAACCTGAAGGAACTTATGGATAAAGTCCTTAAAATATTAAATTATGATATGGGAAAACACAATAGGGGTATTCTACAATCCAAATGGCATGACATTATAAGCAAAATATCCCCCTTTAGTGGAAAATGTAGTCTTGGGCATATCTTCTTCTACAATATAAACTTGATGGTACCCAAATAACCCATATTTAAAGGTATACATTTCACATCCATCAATGCTTCTAAGGATCTCTTCAGTGAATGGCATTGGGAAAGGATTGGTAACACAAGTAGCATTAAGAATTATGTAATCCACAAAAATTCATATACATCTATCCTTTTTGGTACTTGTTACCATAGGATTCACCCATTCAGACTCATTAATAGGAATAATGACTTCCACATGAAACATGTTATCAATATCTTCTTTGACATAAGTACACAAATTAGGATTCATTTGATAAGGCCTCCTTCTAAGTAGTTGAGTGCCTTCTACCAATTTGATGCACATTTTACCCAAATAAGAATGGACACCCTTAATTTCAGTATAGTTCCATGGGAAAACACCTTGATACTCTTTAAATAATTCAAATACCTTTGTGGTCTTGATATTAGACTAGTAATTCCCCATGATAACCATATTGAATGATTCTTCCCTACCAATATTATGATGAATGATTTAGAATAGTTCCAAGTATGGGTGTTGTGCATCTTGAATGGTGTCAGAAGCATCTCAAGTTCCATACTCCATGTGTACAACCAAATGATTAGTCGATGAGTAAGGCAAATTATATTCATTACATTCATCGACTTGAAATCAAACTTTTTTCTTGCCCTTTTGGATTTATTCTCTTAATGCATGATTGAATATAGGTTCAGGTAGGTGAGAGGATGCATGCTCATTAGGATCATGAAAAATATTCAATCCTTCTTTTAAAACACCATGTATGTATTGAATCTGATCTTCAATAGGACTTGGGTCACCTATGATAGCTTGATGCACAACTTGTAGTGTAAGGTGTAAATCCATATGAGGGGAGGAATATGACTATACCACAATCATGTTACTCTTAATCAGATGCCAGGAAATTGTATCTAGATGGTGCTCTTCATAGACATACCATGACCTAGCCCAAGTGTGTAGAGTACCATAAAATGCATGAAAACAAATGTATTCTGGTAAGAAAGTTTCATCTATCATCCAGATTGTCTCATAAGCTTTAAGGTGAGGTTCAAAAACTCGAATACCACTATAATTTATAGTACTAGGTATATAGTTATCATGGTAAAATTTATGATGTAAAACATAACTTACATGATCCCAAGTAAGCAAATGCTTTCGATGAGTATGCCACCATTGAGCAATAGTGCCATCAAAAATAGGAATGATTGATCATACTTGATCAATGTCAGAATCATAAAAGGCTTCTAACTATTGGATAAATTTGTAGACCTCCATTTGACTATGGAACCTTGGGATTTTATATATCATTATGGGTGGCACAACCATGATTTATGCATGAATAAGATGAACAAGTTAATGGCATTTTTGATACTTCTATCGAATATCATCGTAACTACTGATAGTGCCACATATTCTCTTGGTAAGGTCATATTCACCCTTCACCCATTAGTCACATGCATTATTAGTGGTATTAGATAGGGATTGTGCATCCATTCATCATAATATTCCATCAAGGATTGGGTCATGGAATTCATTTCCTCGGAGCTATGACATTATAAATATGCTTGATGTCCTCATCATCATTGATCAGTTCAACATAAGGAGGATTGTGAGTATGATCCAATGGAATGACCATGCATTTCTCATAATTTGTAAAGATGATGTATTGATTATTAAATCTCAAATCAACATTGTTGGTATAACACCATGGTTGACCCAACAAAGCTAGGAAGTCATTAGCCTTAACCTAATCTATGATTTTGAAGTTATCTTTGAATATAACACTGAGGATATCCATGGTGGCATATTTAACTACACAAATGGGTAAATTACAAGTTTTATTAGCCATAAATAATACATGGGGCAAAGGTTGTAAATATAGGCTAGCCATCTTTTTCCAAGAATACTCTGTGAGAACATCGAATTTAGTGTTGATGTCAACTAGGATATCCTAGATAGACCATCCATCTATGGTGATATTAACTAATATCTTCTTTTCCCCTTTTAGTCTAGGATGGATGAGAGTATCTTACCATAATTCATAGTTTGATTGATGATATTTAGTAAGCCTTATAATATGATGTTTTAGCTAGTTATGTAATAATGGTACAATGTCATCATCTAATAGTCATTTAGAGAGCTCTTGAAATTCATCTCATGCTGTGTCATGATGGTCTATGGTTCTTTACATGTTGGCATGTTGAGTGGCATCATGATACTTAAGGAACTGCATCTACCCTTGTAACTCTCTTACCAAGTTCATAGTGTCCTGGATCACCTCATTCTACTATTGAGCATCAGGATATCAAGTATCACAAGGATCTTCATGATAAACTTTGTTAATAGGTGGAGTGGATGTAGACTAGGATTGTCTTCTAGTACATATTATAATATTAATTTTAGGACTCGTCAGAGTGATAGGGCACAATATATACTATGTTTTTTCAATACATATCATCTTGGCACCTTTATCATTTATTTCCTTTGCAATAGCCATGTATAAGTCAGGGCACTCCTCTAGATGGTGCTCATTTTTATAGAATCCACATGTAGGATAGACTAGGCAATCTCATTGGTAGTGTTCAAGGGAATCAAACTTATAACAAGTTCATTGTTGAAATCATCCACTAGTTGGACCACCACCTAGTCCACCTCTCATGCCTCTAGTAGTAGCAAAAACACTTGAGACATTATTCACTGAGGTAGCTTGAGTAACTATAGTTGGGCTAGTACTTTTCCCACTACTTATGTTTGGTCCACTAGGCATTCCAAGTTGGGCCATAGAATTACTTTTCAAAGGAAAATAAATAAGGAATACAATAGTGTCTAAAACTTGTTCTACTAAGGTTTCTCTTATGGGTTCAGTCTCTGACTCTATACTATTTGTATCCTAGTTTTTTCAAATTATATTATCTAACTCAAAATCATGAACTCGTACTATGGTTAGGGAACTAGGTCTATCCAATTTAGGTTCTTCAATCACCACTTCTTGGCTTATTTCTCACACATATACTAGAGTTGGCATTGATTATGGTGCAAAAAATGGAGAGTCCTCCTTATGATCTTTCACTTCCTTATAGATCATTATAACACTTCTTGATTCCTCCCATCCCCTTCCTAGGTTACTTCCACCTATAACCCTTCATTGAGCTTTGTCATATTTGTACTTCCTAATTAGCTCTAACTAGCTATATTACTGAACCTATAATTCTACACAAGTACCACTGCATTCCCCTACCAATCATGTCATTTATACAAGGATGTGTTTATCATTCCATGGAAAAAGTCTCATGTTCAGATGAGATAAAGATCTTCTTAATCTATAAAGGAAAATGTCTGAGATATTGACAATGATATTATCAAAGAAAATGAAACTATGCTTTCTATAGACATGAATAAGTTGAAACTACATACTCTAACACATAATTATTTACCACCCCTTACCACCAAACATCAATAATATGAATCCAAAGTGCTCCCATTTAGGCTAGATCTATCTGAAACTCTAATGTCCAAGTTTTATTTCGTCTATGGTTTCTCAATATGTCTTGAGCATAGGCTATGATCTAAAAATGTAAATGAAGAAGTACCTCCACAAATAATGTCTCGTACAATAAATTGTATAGATTATATTCAACCCATGCATGTGAACAAATTTTGGGTTTGAGAAATAGTACTACAAAGTTATCCTCAACACTAGTAATCCATCTCTCAATGTTCTCTAGTGACAATCGCTCAAGCATTTTCCACCATCATGCAATCAAGTGCTATAGGTCTTGATAATGAGACCATGTTGGGATTGTTTTCTCTATCTATGCATTAATTTACTTAGGCATGCTCTAAAATGATTAAAAATCAATGCATTGGCATGCTATCATTTCATGCAAGAATGAGTTCTCATGTGCTCATCAGAATCACACAACGAGGGATTAGTTCCTATTGGTTTTGTCATGCAAAAGTGTACTAACATATAATGGTTTTCGAATGCATCCAGTTTACTTGATGATTAACCAAAAAAGAAATAAATAGTAATTGTGGGCCTAAAGTTAGTTAATTAAACATTAAAATATAAGATGACCAATACCATTTTTTCCATAATTAGAATAACAACATTCAAGTAACATAGGTTAAATTCATCATATTGAAAAGAGATTCATAGGTTACATAAATTAATGAATGGTACAACACAATCATATAACTTTGATAACTAGTTGAGTATAATAATATAACAAAGTAACCTCAATCACATCAATTGAAAAATAATCAAAAAAATCACAAAGTTTTATCCATGGGTATTTATACTTAGTTTTTCTTGACCAAGCAGTTACAATAATATTCACACTCATAGTGACTCACCAACAATCATCAATAAACTTATAGTCAAGGTAGCCAACTAAATTGTTTACCTAAGGACCCAAGCCTTTGTGCCCCTATATACTCTCTTAGATATTGGATCGTCATCTTTGATCACTTATCTTTTGTTGGTTTGGTACTAGATTTAGTGTTTCACTTAGTCTATTTCATCCCTATGAATCACTTCCTAACCATCTACCACTTCCCACATGCTCTCAAAGTTTTCCACTAGTGTTCTAAGTCCTCCATTCTTGGGTTCTACATTTATTATGCATATTTACTCTAACTTGGTCCTATCATTCCATGGATTCTTGTAACATGTTCTTCTATGCCATGATTCTTCTATGCCATTCTTATTGTGTTGTGCTTCTTCTACATTGGTTAATCATGAAATGACTTAGCCAAAATTTGGGGTCCAACACTTCCCTTCAACTAAGGAATTCATATTCTTCTTTTTTATTTTTGGGAAGGCTAAATGTCTTCTATAATATCCTTCCCCACTTCACTATTCTCCTCTTTATCTAACCAAGAAACATTATTTTCTTTTTCCCTATCTAGCTCCTAATTGAGCTTCACAATTTTTGCATTCAATTCATTCTAGTCTTTTATAGGGGACAAAATGCCATCCCAATGCCTTCTAATTTCTCTAGGAAAATGCCCATTTTCCTACTCCATTCATAATTGTTATTTTCCAAATTACTTAGGTCCCTACTTCTAAGACTAACCACACCTTTTGGTAGAGTGGTCAAGGTTTTGGATTTTTTGCTTGAAGAGGCTTGGGGGAAATGGAAGGGCATTTGGGAGTGGTGTATGAGGGGGGAGGATTTTATAAGGGCATGGTCTAGGGAGCCTTCCTTATTTCATGACAGTCTAAGATATTCCTTAGAAGAATCATCAACAAGGATATTCTTGGGAGGGGTGTCTTCATCAAGGGAACCTTCAGTTGGGGGAATGGATTTACCATGTAATGTTTCACCTTATTATACTAATAGGAGTATGAGATCATGATGTATTGTATTATTTTTGTCACTAACTTGCAAAGCAAGGGAAATTGATTTGAGGCATTTAATCAAGTAGTATGGAAAACTAATTCTATAACCCTAAAAATGGTTAAGGAGTAAAAATTGAAGTGAAAATATCAGAGTAAATTTCCCTTCTAAGGTTGGATATCTAATGATTTGTAAACATACCTCTGGCCATTTTTGAGGGAAGTCTTGCTTAGGAAAGTCCTTTTTATTGGTCTTAATCACAATGTCTATTCTCAAAATAATTGACATTAAATCCAGCTTACAAATTTTGTCTTTGTAGGATTTTGCACCTTCGCATGGCATCCCTATGGCTTTGTTGATACATTATTCAGACACTGTGACTTTCATCCCTCTCAATCTCACAATTTGTTTATTTCATGCTAAAATGAACTCCTTATAAAGGACATCATCATGCCCTTTCATCCTCAACATATATTTTGTAAGGTTTCCTTTTCTCAACTTCTTTTAGACTTTCTTATTCCCCTGCACCTTGATGCGCAACACTGATTCCATGAAATCATGGTAGTTACCCATTTGAGTTTGGTTATTGTTTCTCCCATTATGAGTAGTGTGATGGGCAATTTTAGAATAAGATTTCAATTATCAACCTTGAAGGTTGTGATTAATGTTATAGGTGTAAGATCTAAAATATTTTATTTGCTAATTATGATATTGGGGGGGGGGGGTAGTTTTGCATGCCTTGAGAAGAAATTCCTACATGCAATTTGTACACTGTGCATTGAGGGCTTGGATACATCACCATTGGTGATGATTTTTAAAACTAGGCTAGGATTGAGTTGCCATTATCCCACATGACCATTCGTTCACTTCTAACCCCAAAACTAGCTAGGCAATTAGTGACAATGTTGCCCTCATGGAAGATATGGGTAATAGAAGACACATCAAAGATGGAAATAATGCTTCGAACATCATCAATAATAGATTTGATAGTGTGGAATGGGATGATTTTGCCCAACTAGGTTTATAAAGGCATAATCAATAATATGTGTGTGTGTGATTTTATAAGGGCATCTCCAAATCATCAATAAAACTAGGTTTATTGTTTTCAATTTTTCATTTCTATATTTCAGAAAATTATTAATGTGTACTTATTCACATGTAAATGTTCTTTCAAGGTTCACATGCACATTAGAGCTTACCATATGAACTTTAGAAGGAATATAAATCTGTATCCACTCTCTGTCTATTTTACACACACACACACACATATAATAGTGGAATATTATATAGACACCTAAAAATTGCCCATGTGGATTTATTAGTCCTAAAATTCAATTATTCTACAACATGTGTTTATTGATTATTAGTCTAGAGTCAGATTCATTGGAACCCTTTTGGTCATTTTAGTTGTTTTCTGTTATGCCCCCTCTATTTTTATCTCACCTCCCTCTTTATCTTTCCTTTCTTCTTTTTATCTTTTATTTCCAATGGTTTCTACCCAAGAAAATCATTGTTTGTTTCTAGGATTATGGACCTTTTTCACCCATTAGATTTCTTAGGGGTTATTGGTGGTCTCTTGTCATGTTTTTCCAAATCTTTGTCAATTTATTGTAAATAGAGCTCTAATTTGAATACAATAGGTTTATAAATACATAGGTACACTATTACATTTAGGAAATCAATGGATATAGGCGATCAATGCAAGCATATAGACAAGTCATTCAAAAATCTACGAAAATATAAAAGAGCATCTAAAATTTATTAAGAAGAAAATAAGCATTCATTATAACAATGAATATCATTTTAGTGACACAATTGCATTACACTAAACCACTGTGTTGAATTACATTTTTATTGGTATGTTACCTTTAATATTGTGTATTGTTGAGGGGTTTCATAAGTAATTGATACTTAAAATCCTTGCCACCTCTGAGCATTGACCCTAAAAGTAATCATTTTCCTTATCTTTTATAGGTTCAACTACCCTATTAGGGTTTGAAGAAGAAGTTTGACTTCCTAGTATCAATGCAAAGATTTTAAATATTGAGCAAGGTTTTCAAGACCCCAAACCTATCGAGTACATTCATTAATTTATATTATGCATGTTTATTATTTGCCAGAAATATGAGGTCCATAGTTCTAGGGTCCAAAAATGAGTAGTATATAACTTTAGAGATGTTCAAGTCATAAAAAGTTTTTATGGTTCTTATTATTTTTTATAAAAAAAACACTAATTTTATTGTTAGATTAAGATATCTATTTCTAGATTATTCGTAAATCGAAATATTTTTCTAAACCACACTATCTTAATCATTTATTACTGTAAAATTAAAATATTAATTAAATTTGTTTTTATAAATTTAAATATGATTAATCCTATATAAATGTATATAAATGAATTCATTAATTTTGATCTAAAATCACTTTCCCATAAAACACTTCAGAGGTAACTATTCTATTATAAAAATGAGATAATGGAAAGCATCTTAAATCCGGCCAATTATGGCCACATTCTGAACGCATGAACTTCGTAAAATCCAAATTGAAAATGTGGAATGAATGCAAGTTGCAGTCAATAATACAGATGACATTAAAAAATGATGTGGTCATTACAGGTCCATAACTTTTAGCGCAAAGGAGCTCCACTATGTTTTGGTGGTTTTCCATGTCGCATCTTGGGAAGCAAACGGAATAAAGTTTGTAACGTTGGGAAATGCAAAGACTAACAACGACGAAGAAATGCACTGAGTCGACATAAAGATTTCGATTTAAATTATCTATACACTTTAGAGCTGGTTATAATATGGCGTCTACCTTTGAATGCTGTCGTGCTTTTGCTTTCAAATGATTAATAAAATCCTTCGAACCCTGAAATAAATCAAATCACATGATAAATAAATCCAAGGTCGAACCAGAGTATCCAAAGATGGGAGGCGGGGTGTAAAGCAATAAAAGGATTATTTGTCCAAGAGTGAAGTGTGGGCAATGTAAGGACTAACAATGATGATGCAATGAATTGATAGGACATAAATATTATGACTAGTTACTTATAGCTGTTATCCACCACCTCACTTTACAGGGAGGGTGAAGCATATTGGACATGCTTCCTACATTTATGTTTTTAATACATGTATGATTTATATCTTTAATGTTGTATTATATTAAGTTGGATATCCCTCTTCATAGTGTCTATGATCGATATGTTTAATGTTTTATTATATTAAGTTGGATATCTCTCTTTAAAGTATTTTGAAATTACTCCTAAGATTCTAAATTTTTATTTATTTTAAAAATTAATTTCATATTATTTGTTAGAGTTGATTTGTATAATAGACAAACTTAATATATCGTTATCCATATGCCATTAGGATGTTGTTATTATAAAAGTGATCCTTCGACTAACATAATACATTGATTAATCATGGGATATATATGTTTGCTTGCTCATCCTTTCAGTCTCTTCTTTTATGACTTTATTATCTCCCCAACTCTACATCTTGGAACTGCTTTTACAATCCTAAAATCCTCATTCATTTAGAAAAGTAATACCTTATTGATCCTTACAAAAATGAGATGATGCTATAATAGAAGTTTTCATCCTACAAATGTTATTGGGGTGATGCCACAATGGAATTGGGCTCCATGTTAATGTATTTCCAATGACACGGTCAAGGGTGATGCTATAAGATGAATACACCAAACTTTCTTCTCTTGTCTTATGTGGCTTCATAATCCCTGAAAAAACCTATTAGAATGCCTCTAAATATTTACTATGCCAAGTCAAATATGCCTTTAAATACACACCTTAAAATTCTCATCTAAAAATATTCCTTATGAATTTATTAGTTATTAAATGGCATGACTTGAAGGTCTTGGTGTACTTATCGATTATTAGTCCAAATTAGGTGTTATTGGCACAATTGTCAATCACCATGATGTTTTCCCTTCTTTCTCCTCATTTGTATTTCTATCTATTTCCAAGTGCCTTTAGAATTATGTTTGGAGTGTCATTAAAGCTAGCAAGTTTGTCTAGACCATTATTGATAATGGCAAGTCTTTTGTGGTGGCACATTTATCAGTCCTCATCATGTCTCCCATTCTATATACTCATTTATGTTTATCTCTATTTATGAGTGTCTTGGGCATTATGTTTGGAGTGCCATTAATGCTCATTAGTTTATTTAGAGCATTATTGATGATGTTGATTCTTTTATGGTCCCTTTTGGTCATGTTACATCTATGTTATGTGGTCCCATATTTTTCAGATTTAGTAGTTATTTTATAAAATAGATTTTCAATAAGAGTCATAATTTGAATTGAATGATCTATGGACATAAACATTTAAATAATCACATAGAATTTGTTTAATGTTCATATGAATCTATTGAGCACTTACAATATTATAGAGGATGTGAACATAGGATTGTAATAAGGGGATATTAGTATCGTGTTAGTATAGGCAATCAAATCCAAAAACACAGTAATAACTAACACCTTAATCCTAGATCAAAGGGAGGAGCATAATAACAAAACTATGATGAAAACATAACAAGAACATAAAAGACAAATCCTTTTACCTTCCTTGTGTCTCCAAGATGGCTTGTTGAAGTGGCTTGCTTAGTTTGTGCTCAAGAGGTCTTCATCAATGGGGCTTGGCTATCTCCATCTCCTCTTGGCATCATGTTCATAGTTTCTTTTGGCTATGATATATATTGAAATGTCTTGGCTCAATATTTGGGCATAATAACACTAAATAAAGATATGCTTGGGGCTATTTGGGCATGATAGATTTGGCTTATGAGAGATTAAAATCATGAGCGTGAGACCTTCTATTTATAGATATTCTAAATAGGCTAGAATCAACCATGACCATTCATCTCAAGATGAAGATGTGTGGCCATGAATTAATCTAATTATGTAAATAAAATCCATAAATATAGTCATCATGATTTAGGGGGAAGGGGTATTAATGAGGTATGTGAAGGCTTAATCATATATTTGTTGCGTTTATGGCCTAGGGATTCCTTTCAAAAGAATGATGTCATATGATGATTCAAATATTAGAATCCATTTCCAATAATGAACTATTCAATAAGTTTCATGGAATTCTTACTTAAGCTCATAATTTGGTTCTATTTACCTAAGTAAGATTAAATATTTTTAGTGCAATTCTTTGGAAATTGCTACAAAAATTAATCAAACTAGTCAAAATGTCATATTATTATGTCAAAATTTGATTGGAGTGGAATTAGAAGATGATGTTAGTTACATACGGACCAATATTCTATTTAAGACATTTTTAACACAAAACAACACATGCACATGTCGTGTGCTTCCAAATTAAAAGAATTTAGTGGTTTAGAGAGTCAAATTGTATTTTTGGCATTTTGGCTTGAAATGATTCTGGAAGAACTAACAATCATCTAAAATGCATGTCCCTATTTAGGGATTCTTTAGCCTAAATCATCACTTGTCTACGACAATTTCAAACTAATTAGTGCATTTTAATGATTTTAGCCCAAATTGTGATGTTTGGTAGAAATTGGTCTAAATCTTGGTCAGAGGTCATTGATGGCCACTTTTAGGTGTCTACAGTTTGCCCCTATTTGGGAAGATATTGCAATCTATAGGCATAGTAACGTCTTCTTAAAGAATGAAAAGGCCCTGTATGACCAAAGATAATGGTTGAAGAAAAAGATCCAAACAATGTTTGGGAAGCCTATAATGATGTCCCCTCAAGGGAGTGGCTATCACATATGATTGATCGATGATCACTTGAAAAGAAACAAGAAGAAGAATGAAATTACATTACGGGTGAGATTAATCCAATTAAGAAAAAGCTTGAATGTATTGATTTAAAAAGAGTACTGATTTGTCCAAAGGTGGTTGTAATCAGTGGCAATGTCATATGCCCCAGTTAGGACTGATGAGTCAATATAATGATTTACCCATAGGTGGTTATAATAATTAAGATGACTAGGGTTAAATAATGATATTTTATTGTGCCCTAGAAGGGAAGATTGGAAATCATAACTCAAATATATAACCTATTGCATAGATTAAAGATGTGTGGGTGTAAGCACAAATGTGATGGTCTAATGACCAAAGAAGCAACAAAAAACACGCATATGAGGATGTACAAAGTGATGAAAGAGATGAACATAAGAATAAGAATTTATCAATGAAAATAATTTAGTTGTACCTACCAATGTAAAGATGCTCATCCTTATTAGCATAAATATAACCAAAATAGTCAATGGGTTGATTTAATCAAGGAGGTTTGCCAAGGTTACCAAGAAGAAACTTTCACAGATTCATTACTTGTAAGACTTCCTAAGCTGATTTTTGATATAGCACATGATGGTAGATATCTTGATATAACACACCATGATAATGTAACCAAAATATGCACAAGGACTGAATCTCAATCCAACAAACAATTAAAAATAATGCATCAATGATAAAAAACATGATGATAATGCCGATGTATGAATGTGGATGGATTCTATTGTGTAAGGAATCACCCAATAAATGCATATCAACTGAATTAAGGTACAACAAGAAAATAAACAAACATGCAAACAAATAAATAAACAAATAACAAATAACTAAGTAAAACTAGAAAAACTAAAAGAAATAGTGATAGAAAGCATCCTAAGAATAGATTTGATCCAGTAGTGTGGATCAATGGTGACTAAGTAAGCTCAAAAAGGACAAATGTTTTTTGGATTTTAAAAATTTTGAATGTTTTTAATTTTGAGATATCTTAACTTGTTAGAGATTAATAAGATATCACTCAAAAAATAGTGAGAGCATTGGCTTACATTGGTTACAAAATGGAGTGAGTGTTTGGAAAAGAGGTATTGAACTGACTTCAACATGAATCAATCATGGCCTACATAATCCCATTAAAACCTAAAGTCATAGTAGTTGTGCCAACATGAAAGGCAAGGAGAATCGACTAGGTCACAATAATTTCTAAAATGGAGGAAAATGGCCTGATAAATGAGAATAATAATGAAACAGAGATGCAATAATGACAAAATGAATATGAAATAATAATGTCCTAGTATTTGGTTGATGATGATGGTATGGTACATGTTTGTGGCTTAGGTGTGGTTTTTGATTCTATTGTTATTGTTGATGTGGAGATACATGTCCTAATTAATAAATGATACATATAAATAATCATTCATGTTAATTTCTAGTCCACACCTCATCTGAATAGTTCCTGTATTAAGAATAGGATACATATCTGGATGCCAATAATATTATTGTGATCTTCATTGGTCATTGATTCTATTTCCTCTAAACATCAAAATAAGATATCTTTGTAGCCTCTACAAAGGAAAGTGTAGCCACGAATGGTAAATAAGCATAAATGTTGGATGATAGGTTTGATTTTACGATGTAAAGGTGTATGATAATGGGATGCATAATGGTTAGAAAATAAATGAAGATAGGGGTTTTTAGGCACACATAATGTTTCTGATTCTAGATTTGACATAAATTTGGTTATGGTGGTGTTGAATAATTTTGAATATGGTCTCAATATGACCACCAAATTTTTTTATTGTTTGGGCTTGAGAGTAGCTAGCATATAATTAGGTTATAAATTGGAAGCTATACCAATTTTATCTTTAATAATATCTTCATCAAGCATTGAATAACTTTTGTGCTTAGCAATTGGCACCTCGAAAAGGTTTTCAACAATGAAGTTGTCTTGCTTTTTCCATAGTGCTTTTGAGAAGGTTTCACTAAGGAAAATTGACTTTTGACTTTTATTTTCTTCTAGTACCTTTGCAAAGGTTTCACTAAAATATGCTAAGTGTGAACTTTTATTATCCCCTAGCACCTCTAGAAAGGTTTCACTAGGAGATTGTTTTTCTTTTACATGATTTTGGTCTTGGCCTCCTTGTTGTTCTTCAACTAATATGTCACCATGGATGTAATTCAACAAGGTATGATTTTGTTGGTCCTAATCGACACTTATGGGAGGTGGAATGCCAATAATATGGCTATGTTGGTTGGTGCTAATGGCATGTGGAATGGTAATAGAATGAGGAGAGGTTTCATAATCCTTATAGAAGATACTATGATAACTTGTGGCGAAGCTGAAGTACACATCCTCAAAAACTATGGAAAGATCACAAATGTATTCAAACTGGTCTATAAGGCATGCATAACTAATGTTGTAACATCCATGAATGTACATTATTTTTGAATTTAATTTTGACTCAAGGGACTCTAAATCCAATGTTGAGACTTACATTGATTCTGATTCTGATGTTAAATCCAATGTTAGTTTAATAATAAAACCTGACTTTAACTTTGATTCTTCATTTAATGGGTACTTTGTTGCAATGATGTCTTGTTGAATGTTTGGTAGTGGAAAAGTAATGGCCAGTCATGGCATAACAGGCTCCACAAAGACTAGTTTGTCAAAGTGAGACTCCTTTAGGATGTGAAAAAGGTCAAGAGACAACTCCTTAGAGACTAGCTTGGCATAAAGTAGTGCTTAAAAAATAGGCATATGGTTGAGGTAATGATTTGAATAAATGTAGTTATAATCATTAAGAAGTGACTCAGTAAATATTGGCTTATCAGAATGAGACTCTTCGAGAATAGGTATAGTATCAAGAGGTGATTCATCAGAGGTTAACTCATCATAAATGGTTGGTTCAACATGTTGGGTGAATATTTTGTTGTCAAGCAACCGATGGTAAAATGGGTATATCAACCACAACACAAGGAGATTTATACGGAAATAAGTGCAGGTTTACAACATCATAGTGAGATAAATATCTCCTCTCATCAAGAGGACGTTCCCTATAAACTACTTATATAGTAATATGAAATCAAAATAGACTTAGGGGTGAGATCACACCATCCATCTCTCTTTTTTCAGAGATGATGTTTACAAGAAAAAATAGAAATCTTGGTTAATGACTGAAAACATTTCTCTTCTTTCAAAAATGATATTCAGCAAATAGCAGAAAATCTTCTCGGGTAATAACTAGATCCATAGGAAACCCATGAAAGCACAAAGTCTTTTGTTGCTACCCTTACTGATTTAGAAAGTACATAATAGTAGAGTGAAGTGTAGCTCAAAGTCTCCACCGAAAACTACAACAGAGCATAAGATCACAAAGGATAAAATCAATTCAAAGCCTTTCTAATATCCTTCTCACTAAAACATGAAAAACACAAACTAAAGGTAATTATAGCAATACAAAGTCTTCATAATTAACTTTAGAATATCTTCAAATAATTTTTTCACACTTTACTTGTTTAATCAAATAGATGAGAGATTATTAGGAAAAAGACATAAGAAAGATCTCCTAAATAACACAAGTTATTCTAGCACAAAGTCTAAAAGTAACCTGCTTTCTCATTCATTCAAGAAAATATGATTTACATTCCGAGCTCAAAGTCATAGGAAGCATCTCAATTTTGATAGAGTTTTTGCTCTCAATTATCAAAAGATCCATCCATTACAAAAGATTCTCCCTCTATATATATAGGGAGAAGCCTTGAGAATTGAGAAAAAACTTAAATATTATAATCTAGTCAAAGATGAGTCTTTGACTTTGGGACTTTTCAAAATTTTACATGTATTTACACATAACAAAAGTACATGTGTAAATGTCCCAAGTTAATTACAAAGCGCATTTGAAAAATAGAGAATAAAGCATGGAAGAACAGTTCAATTTTTATCACCAATATTCTTCAGATGAGCATCATACAAGCCGATAGCTACTTGTATCCCAATACTGTTTGGAGTAACAATATTCTAGAAAATCACCTTAGCCCTGACTATAACATCTCTTACTACTGTGATTGATTTGATGTGACTACTTAACCTAGTTTTTAGATTTTCCAGAGTTAACTGATTATCCAGGATATTGTCCATAGAGGCCATTGAGAATGCTTTCTCAAATTCTTTTCAAAACATACCTTCAAACTCCTGAATCATTTATTTTACTTAAATAAACTGGTTGTCTTGAGAGGTAAGTTTGCAAGGAAACTCTAATTTATGTAACAGACTGATATCACTTTGTTCACTGAGATCTTTGGAAGATTCGAGGTCATTGATCAATTCCTTAAGCACCCGGCTCCTATATATCAATGCTTCTTTAGTTTCAATATAAGAGTCTCTATCAGTAATGATGTTGATTGATACTACAGTATGTGTTTTTAGCTCCTTCATATCTATCCATTTTCTAAGATATTTATCTGTGATTTCAACCCCCTAAAAAATGATATTGATAAGATCATCTAATTCTGTTCTCATTTTCCTCATTTTACTCATCTTCTCAGACAACTCTATGAACAAGGAAATCCCTTGTGCATGCATCTTATCCAAGTAGTCTTCAAGTACTTTCTCCTTAAGATAGGTCCTTTCTGCTTTTTGAATCACGGGATCATCTATAGAGATAGCCTCTAGAGTTACCGCTTCTAGAGCAAAAGTGATTCTCCTTATCACTGCGATCAATTGTTCCACCATCGCCTTATAATGATCCTTCATTTATCTTTTCCTTTCAAATTTTTGAACCATAATATCCATTGCTGATTGCAAATCACTCTTAGCACCTTCATGAGTTATCTTCCCTAACTCAACTCAAGAGATAGAGTATCTGCTTATATCAAAATTTTCAAGAGTTACATCCTATGGAGGTTTGGCTATTTCCATAAATTTGTGCCCCTTATCTCCAATCATCTTTGAAAAGATTTGTGGCTTCTTGGGGATCTTAGATTTTACTGGCACCATTTTATCAAATTCAAAGTCATCTGGAGAGATGGCTAGTTTTTTCCTTTTAGTTGTAAAAGTTGACAACCATGGTGGGAGCACAGAAGTACTTACATTAAGAGCAATCTCCATCATTGGAGTTACTGGAGTCACACTAGCATCAGTGGTTGTAATAATGGTTGGAGTATTAGTAAGAGTTGCACCTTCTATTGAATGGTCAAAAGTAGAACTATATTTAATGTCAAAAGATGGAGATGACAAACTAGGGATTAACTTGGAGGAACGAAGAATACCTCTAAAAGTGCTTTAGGGGTCGATAAAAATAATTTTGGAAGGAGAGGCTGTTCTAGAAGAGGGAACATTGATTGGAGAAGCAAGTGAAGAAGTTACAATAGGTATGATAGGTGGGGAAGAGGAGATTCTTGTTTTTGGCTACACACCTTCTTCCAGAGACAAAGTTTCTATTTCCTATTGACCTGCAGGCCTATCACCAGTTTTCATCTATTCTAATGTTAGTTCTTTGGCACTCTGCTTTTCAACTTCCATATCTATTGTTTCTCACTCTTTTTTTAAGCCTTTGGATTTCTTCATTACAAAAATGATCCTAGGCTTATAGGGCCTGGAAGGAGAAGGAACATTAATTTTATTCCTTGTTCTATTTTCAACTCTCCTTCTTGTTTCTTCTTGAAATTTGGTTTCTGATCCTATAATGAACTCTTTCAAAGTGATCCCCTTATTTTCTAACCAATCATTGGTGTTTGCCAATATTGGTTCGAATCTCATCCTCAAGGAAGTCAACTATTTTTGAGACCATTAGATCAGTGAAAGAGGAGCATTGGTGACTTGTTCAGCATGATATCTATTATTGATCATATCTCTATCATCTACTAGATTTGTAGAGATATCAATGAGCCCTAGATATTCTATTTACTTAAGAGATAATCTACTATAGTCCATCCTTTTGATATCTTCCACTATCCTCAAATCGATCCAAACATCTTCGATCATAGGCTCATGGAACTGGGTATTCCTCTTAATCATGTCTTTCACACCTCTGTAGTCAAAATTTGGTCTCCTTTTAAAATGCTTCATGGCTACAAGTTGCATTTCAGTCTCCATTGCTCTAGCTTTTGTAGTGGTCAATACTGAGAACCTACCAATTTCAATTGGGAACCTGAAACTAGGTTTCTTGAGTTCCATCTACTTATTGTGTATGATAATAATTTGCTTACACAGCTCCATCAAAACCAATTTTTCTAAGGGGAATGTTGGGAGCATATAGGGATAACCTTGTAAAAATTCAACCTATAGATAATAAAAAGAAGGGAACTACAAGAACATACACCTGAAGTCATTCATAATAGTCCAGGCTTCGTCTGACATTCTTTTTTGTTTTAATTGTGGATAAAAAAGACACAAAAATACCATGAATAAAACATCATTTACCCTCCTAAAATGATGGATATAACCCTTCAATGTTAGCTAAAGCTAATATTGATCTATCGGGGTTGTTTTCCTATCTCTTTTTGATGTTAAATGTGAGAAGGTTATCATTGATGATGTAATGTATACCAGGTATGAAGTCATATAGAATTTAGAGGTAGTTGATATCTTTATCAATTACTCATGCAAAGTATTGTTGATTTGTTCTCCCCAAAAAATGACTTGTTTACCCTAGAGAATTATTTTAATGAAGGGATACATCCATTTGTGAAATTGAGAGGAAGAAGGTAAACCTCGTACTCTGCTAAGAAAAGTGATCAAGTCACCAAATTCTTCTATAAAATCACTCCTTGGAAAGTTTCATGGCCATCTAGACAAATTTGCTGTGGGATTTTGAGCCATCTATTATTGATCACTTTCTTCACTCTTTTAGGATCTTTGTCATATTCCTTTTGTGCTTCAATGAATTCAAGCTTTAACACTTCAGTAGTGGGAGGGCACATGAACACTTTGTCGATGAACTCAGTGTCTAGTCTAATTACCACATTACCACCAACATCTAACACAACCTTGGTTTCCCTATTGTAGAATTGACCACATCGGAGAATGAACTATGTGTGGTGAGTGGCTATAGGAAAAGAGGAGACCAAATGGATATTACTCTCAATTACCCTCTTTATTTCATGGCTAAGATTGCTTTCTTTGGTTCTTTTTATGAACTCAATGGTATGTACATGCCTGATCTCTATATCCCTAATGTCATCGACATTAGAAGCAATCGAGGTGACTGAAAAAACACCTTGATACTAGTACTTCATTATCTTTGACTTCTTTGGAGAAACCTTAGTCATCTGGAGGAGCCTTTATCAAAAGTATATTGATGAAGAAGGATCCTAAAGAGAAACTGCAACAAGAATCATGATCATGTAATTAAGGGAAATATTGGCAATCTAGAAAAAATACACGTTAGATGATCACGACCATGGGAATGTGCTTGAAAGGGCTAAGACCCAAGTAGGTTAAAAAGTTAAATGGAAGTGGGCTCAAGAAAATGAGAAAATAAAAATTTCTTAGAGTTAGGAATATCAGAGGGAAAACATGCAAGGGCAGCAAAAATTGTCGCCCTTGCATGTGGGAGAAGGTCTTCTGCATAGGCAGCAAAAATTGCTGCTTGTGCACGTTGGGACTGGCAGGTTGTGCATCGGTGGCAATTTTTGCCACCTATGCATATGGAAGGGAACATCATGTAAGGGTAGAAATTTTTGCCGCTAATGCATGAAAAAGTGGGGAACTATGTGATGGTGGCAATTTTCACTGCCTTTATGTGGAATGAACAAATTGTGTAAGGGTAGCAATTTTCACTACCTTTATGTGGAATGAACAAATTGTGTAAGGGTAGCAATTTTCACTGCCATTACACTAGCTAGAGTGACCGATGTGTAGGTAGATGGGGAAGAGGGTTTTTCCACCTAGATCACCTCTTTGGGGAAAAAAATGGAGGGAGAAGAAAAACACAAGAAAACCTAGACTAGAAGGGAAAAAGGAAACACAACTCTAAATAAAATAGGAAAAATAAAAAATAAAGCAAAAACCTAAACAAAAAGAGAAAAATGTGAAACCCTACTTGGAAAATTGTAATCCAATGCTTGAATCTAAAGAAATCATGATTCCACTCATTCGCACGATCGACTGGATGCAGGGAGGAGGAGAGGACAAATTAAAATGAAAGAAATGAAGTGAAAACAAGATTAAAAGGGTGAAAATCACCTCCAACCACTCGTTACATGTGGCTATAAATGCCACGCATGAAAATTGAGATCATGCAGGGGTGGAAAAAATTGCCACCTCTACATGTGAGATTGAAGAGGGATGCAGGGGTGGAAAAAATCACCGCTCCTGCATGAAACAGATGAAGAAAATGCAAGGGTGGTGATTTTTGCTGCTCCTGCATGAAAGGATGCAAGGGTAGTGAAAATTTTGGCCTTTGAATGGGAACTTGAAAACCACATGAAGTGGCAGCGAAAATTGCCGCCCTTACATGCAAACTAAGAAAAAACACTAACTCTCTAAAATTTATAAAAAGTTTGACATTTTGATCACATCAAAATCATAACAATTTTAACATTTTTTGAGAAATCGTAATGAGGGAACATCATGAAATTTTTAAAGATGCTAGTTGACCAAACACAAGATCAAGAAAAACTTGCCTCGAAAGATGAACTTAGAGTGAAAAACATGAAATAGACAAGTTTCATAGGGGTTATTCTAAAAATTAGTGTAGCTGATTTTGGAAATAATAGCTAGCTCCTATTGGGAAACTTCCATTGATCAAACCTTGATACAATCGATGGGAGTAGAAACTAGTCTCTAAGTGCCTTCATCCAGGCCATTGGGCCATAGAGTCAAGCTCAGAAAAAAGAAGACATGAAAAATTAAAAAGAAATAAATAAACATAAAATTATACAAATGTACAAGTGAACTCATCTAATACTTCAAGGATTGAAGTGTTTTAGATGTTGCCCATTGTGAGATAGTGAGAATGGCATTCCATTTTGATACTCTAGGAAGAAGTTATTTTCACCACAGACCTAATGAAAGGTAAATGGACCTCTCCACAAAGAATCAAATTTGTTGTGCATTCCTTCTAGTTCTCTCCTCTTGTCCCACAATAAGACTTGATCTCCAATATGAAAATCATGAATCCTTGCCCTCTTGTCAAAGAGTTTCTTCACCTAATTTTGATGTGCAGTAATCCATTCCACCACCATGTTTTGTTGCCCATTTAGTTTGGTTAGGCACAAGATCCTTTTATCAATATAATTTTTGAAAGTGGAATCTTTGATCACTTTTGCCAACTTCAATGCTAGTAGTTCCAAGGTGATTAGTATCTCCACATTTAAACCATATAGAAGTTGGAATGGTGACATGCCTCTTTCCCTCTTGGTTTTAATCCTATCTACCCACAAAGTGTCAAACAATGACTTATGCCAAGTTCTATGATTATCATCCACTAATTTCCTGATAATAGTAACCAGATTCTTATTTCTCAATTTTGTTTGGCCATTTCCTTGCGAAAAATAATCAAAAGAGTGGGAGAGGGTAATCCCATAATAAAAGCAGAAGTGGGTAATCTCATGAGAAGAGAAATAGGCTACATTGTCTATTACAATATTAATTAGAACCCCAAAGTGGGAGATGATATTTTCCTTGAAAACATTTTATATCACTTCTGAAGTAGCATGCTTAGTTGGGATAGCTTCCATGCATTTGGTAAAATAGTCAGTCGCAGTGAGAACATAGTCATGCATAGCACTTGAAGATGAGTTGACTATGCCAATGAAATCAATATTCCATTATTGAAAAGGTTCTTCGATTACCACTAGCTTGAGGGGTAATGTGGCCAATTTAGGTTTCCCGATGACTGCTGACACAATTCACACCTATGCACCCATTTATAAGCATCTTTAAATATTGTAGGCCAATAGTATCTCACGCATAGAATTTTATGAGCCGTCACTGGTGCAAAAAAATGTCCTCCACAAGTCAAGTTATGGAAGGACTCCAAATGTTTACTTTGTTTCACCTTATTGACATAATGAAGAAATACCCCATCAAGACTTCTCTTATATAAACCATTGTCCCACAAGACATAGTTAGCAACCTTTAACTTAACACTCATTTTTTATTTGTAGGATAGATGGGTGGGATACTTACCATAGGTAAGGAAATGAGAAATATCAGAATACCACTCATGAATAGTAGCAATGAAGAGAAATGTGGGCATGTCTTCTACCTCTATTTCTTCATTTTTTGTTTCCTTGGGTATGTTATCAGCAATCAATTGGCAGAGCCCTTTTCCCCACACAAGTTCGGAAGGTTTGATATCAAGATCAAAATCCTAAATTTTGGCAATCTAATTGCCCCTTTTAGTACCAAACTCATATTGAGTTAGAATGGAATTCACTATTGCATCAGGCACTAAAACAACAGTATGTGAATTCAGGATATAGAACTTGAAATGCTTTACCACCTTAACCATGGCATAAGCATGTTTCTCCATATTTGAATATTTTAATTCATTATATTTTAATGACAACTCATAAATTATATGGGAGATTCCACACCTTATTTTTTTTGTTAAACTAAAATAGCTGAAAGTGTATGCTCAAAACCATAGCTGTATATTACGAAGTCTTTGGTATAATCTAGACAAACCAGAATTGGTGCACATGCAATCACTTTTTTTATGTCTTTAAATTCTTACTTGCCTTCTGCAGTTTATCAAAAAGTGGCTTTGCCCTTCATCATGTCAACAATGTGGTGATTCTTCTCTGCAAATGCCAGAATGAATCTTCATAAAAAAGTCACCTTTCCGAAGAAAGAATGAACTGGAGTCTTACTAGCAGGAAGAGTAAGATTTTGGATAGATTTGACTCTTTTTGAGTCAATTTTTATGCCTTCTCGGGATATAGTGTGACCAAGAAGTTTACTTTTTGTAACCCTAAAAATTGACTTCTTAAAGTTAAGAAAAATACCATTTTACCGACAGCGTTCCAACACTTATTATAGATGATGCAGATGATTAGGACAATGTTTGGAAAAAATAGTCAAGTCATCAAGATATACCACATTAGACTTCCCTATTTCATCTCTAAAGGCAAGATCCATTACTCTTTGGAAGGTAGTGCCAGTATTGCTCAAACCAAAAGGCATTTCACGATACGTAAAAGTACCCCAAGGTGTAGTGAAAGAAGTCTTATGTTGATCTATTTTATTGACTTTTATTTGATTGTACCCAGAAAAACCATCTAACATTGACAATATTTTTGAACCAGTCACTATTTGCAACACTTGATCTATGATGGGCAGGGGGTAGTTATATTTTAAAGAAGATTGATTCAGATTTTTGAAATCAACATAGATACAAATTTCTCCATTCTTTTTTCTTACAAAAAACTATGTTAGCAATCTAAGTGGAACGATGAATTGGAAAAATAATTCTTGCATTTAGCATTTTATAGATCTTAGAAAAGATAGTAACTGATATTTTGGGGTTGTATTGCCTTTGTTTTTGCGTGTAAGGCAATGACCCAACTTTAAGAGGAATTTTATGCTAAATTTCCTCAGGCCTGAAAGATTTCAAATCGTCATAAGAATATGCCAAAACATCAATGTAAGGGCGAAGAAGAGCAATGAATTTGAGCTTTTCATTATAAGTGTAACAATCTCCAATGTTGACCATTTTGGGATTTTTTTCTGTACTCAAATTTATTTGATCATACTCCTTGTAGGAACTTGAATCCACTTATCACTGCTTGACATATCTATCCTACTTATCAAATAACTTTTCAAGAAAAACCAAACCTTTTGGAATTTGATTTTCCTTGAGTTGAAGGAAATCTTCACCAATTTTGGAATTTACTTCGGGAACTGATTCTCATGGTGGAGATTCACTTCCTTCAAAATAAAGATCTTCAAAGCTGTCCATCTTTTCCGAAAAGGTAATGATTTGATTGTCACCATTAAACACTTACCAATGGTTGGAATTATCAATTACGCTTGGTCGAAATACCAACTCAATAGTGTACTTGTCCCCTTTGAAGTCTTTATGGGGAGCCATGAGGGTTGTGGAGATAGCTAATGAATTTGCACGATCATTAAATTCTCTCGACACAGTAGAAATGTTGAAAGCATTAAAACTTTCAATACAATCCCATACAAGATTGTGATAATGTCACAATCTTTCATTTTTTGTTTGGTATAGATTCCTTACTTGATAAACTACCAGTTTAACATCTCCTTGGGCATGAAGAACCTTAATACCTTTAGCATGAGCATCTTTCAATCCAAGTAGCAAAGACTCATACTTGACGATGTTATTGGTATTATTGAATTGCAACTTATATGAATAGGGAAAAATTTCTCCTTGAGAGAAGATCAAAATAATTTTGGCTCTAGAACCAGTAGAAGAGATATTGCCATCAAATTTTAAAATCCAAACATCATTAGAATCTGATCTTCGTAAATATTTTTCTTCATTAGTAAAAAAAGATTCTTCTTTGTTTGAACTTTGCTTTAACAATTCTTCTTATTTTTTATCTATTTTTTTTGGATTGCCACTTAAAAACTTTCATCTGATGAACCAAAAACATCTTTAGTGGTCAAAAAATAGTTACCCATTCTCGATGATTCAAATAAAATTTGAGCTTTGGAATCTAATGTTTGGGTGACTATATATTTTGACTCTTTCTTAGGAAGAAATTTTTTCATGACACCTTTAACAGGTATCCTTGCTTCAGATAGATCCATATTCAATTCTACCTATGTCCTTACAAAAAATTTTCCCAAGTAGAATGCCATAAGAGGCTAGAACATCAACCACCAAGACTGTCATTTTCATCCTTTTCTCTGGAAAAGCCACAAATGCAAATTAGGCATCTTTGATTTGACCTAGAAGTAGGACTTGATTATTTTCCATGGAGAAACATCTCCCAAAAGTCTTATTCAAAGTAAGACCAAGAGAATCTTCTACCTTAGTGGGCATAACGTTATCAGAGGCTCCAAAGTCTATTATGCAGTTACTCAACTTATGACCATTTATCAATAGGGAAACATAAAAAGGTTCTATTTTCCTAGAGGTGATAAGAGGAGTAGCTACAAGATAATTTTGGATGGATTTATTCTTGGAGGAATCATGAGTCACCTTTGGAAAATCTTGTCCTATAGGGACATTTTAATTTTTTACGTATTCGGCCAACCTATCAAACTATTCAGGATTGGCTCTCAAGTACTCAATTTCATTCATTTGATTCATGGTCTTTTTGGCATGATCAATTATATCAAATAATTGAAATAAAATATAAATAAAGGGAGGAATCCCATCATCCTTATCTTTATGGGGTGTGGCACTGGTCTGAGAGATAGAAGTAGAAGGTATGGGGTGGTTTGAGGTACTTAGTTTCTTATTAGTCACTGGGTTTTTTGATTGGAAAGGTAGTGAAGTCCCCCGTTTAGCAATCAAAACTACTGGTTAAGGTTCTTCTCCTACCTTTTCTTTATCAGCTTGTTGAGCTGACTGGTTTTGGGACCTAGTAAAAATATCGTACGATCCATCAAACACTTCTCCCTTGCTTCTAACTTCATCCTAATAATTCAAGAAACCAATGTTGGAGTCACCAGCTAATTCTTCTTCTCGTTCTAGAAAGAAATTAGCATCATCTTCTTGGTCTAACTTAGGTTGGAATGAGAAATCATGTTTAGCGTCAAGGTAACCAACTATTGATTTGGTTGGTGGTTCTTCAATAGCAAGCTTCTCGTGTGGGGGAAGTAGGTGATTTAGTTGCCCTTAATTTCTGGTAGTGTTGCCTTGACATGACTGGTTGGGAAATGTCCTTTTTGGCATATCCCAATGAGGAGGAGTAGACATATCTTGGGCTATTTGTCTTTTAATGTCTAGCAATTCATTTGCTAATTTTTTCACCATAGGATCTATGGTTCTAGTGGAAGAACTTTTAGCATATGAAGAAAATTTACTTTAATTAGAATCTTTTCTAATCTTACCTGCTAGGATAAGATCATCTTCAACCTTGGTAGCCAAATTTTGGGCTATAGAAAGATCAATAGGGCCAGCTCACCTCAACAAAAAATTTACCTTAGGAAGTTTAGGTTTGATGAAAAACACTTAAGAATCTTTGGTGTCGGCTCAACAATTGTAGGAATTTAGTTCCTCAGCTTGTTGAATTTAGCAATAAAGTCTCACATGGGCTCATGAGGTTCCTTCTTCATTTGCATAAGCTAAGCCAACAAGGTATGTGCATCTTCAGTGGGTTTGAACCTAGCCTCAAACTTGGCCTTGAGGGTGTTATAGTTAGTTATTGTTCGAGCTTGAAGGTGGTAAAACTAGTCCACAACAGTACCTTGCAAAGTTTCTACAAATAGTTTCACTGCTATATCTTTGTATTCCACACCTATCACGCCACATGATATGCAAAAACTAGCGATATGCTCAACTAGATGAACTTTCCCATCACTATAGAATTTGGGAAAATTCTTCCTCGGACTATAGGGTAGTTCATGTATAGGTGGGGTCAGATTGAGAGGGCCAAAAGTGTTGCCCCAAGGGCCTTCGACTGCCATGATATGTTTATTAAATGGAGGGATAATAAATATTTGTTAAGTAAGTATAGACAAAACCCTACTTGTACCGAGACTAGAAGCTTCACCTGGTATGAGAGATCTAACGCTAGTAAGAGGGAAACTACTGGTTCACTGAAGGCGAGATAGTGGAGGAAAAATCTCAAAATTATTTCATTGCACCAACTCAAATATAGGATCAATAATACCTTAAGCTCTCTGGCTTTACATGTACAGTGGATCTGCCAGAGTGTAAAATTTAAAAGGACTGCAAAGGCTTTAATCTGAAGCTTGAGGCCTCAAAGTGCATGTTCATGTCCTTAGCAGATTCACCAAAAGCTGTTGGGTGAATATTCTATCATCAAGCAACCGATGACAAAATGGGTATATCAACCACAACACAAGGAGATTTATATGGCAATAAGTGTAGGTTTACCACATCATATTGAGATAAAGCTCTCCTCTCATCAAGGGGAGGTTCCCTATAAACTACTTATATATTAATATGAACTAAAAATAGACTCAGGGGTGAGATCACACCATCCATATCTCTTTTTTTAGAGATGATGTTTACAAGGCAAAAGAGAAATCTTGGTTAATGACTAAAATAATTTGTCTTCTTTAAAAAAATATATTCAACAAATAGTGAAAAATATTTTCAGGTAGTGACTAGATCCATAAGAAACCCATGAAAGCACAAAGTCTTTCGTTGCTCCCCTTACTAATTTAGAAAGTACCTAACAATAGAATGAAGTGAAGCTCAAAGTCTGCACCAAAAATTACAACAGAGCATAAGATCACAAAGGATAAAAGCAGTTCAAGGCCTTTATAATATCATTATCACTAGAAAATGAAAAGCACAAACTAAAGGTAATTATAGCAGCACAAAGTCTTCATATTTAACTTCAAAATATATTTAGATAATTTCTACACACTTTACTTTTTTAATCAAATAGATGAGAGATTATTAGGAAAAGGACATAAGAATGATCTCCTAAATAACACAAGTTATTCCAACACAAAGTTTGAAAGTAACCTGCTTTCTCATTCATTCAAGAAAATATGATTTACAATCCGATCTCAAAGTCTCAAGAAGCATCTCAATTTTGGTAAAGTTTTTGCTCTCAATTATCAAAAGATCCATCCATTACAAAAGAGGGTCCCTCTATATATATAGGGAGAAGCCTTGAGAATTGAGAAAAAAACTTAAATATTATAACCTAGTCAAAGATTAGAGTCTTTGTTGACTTTGGGACTTTTCAAAATTTTACATGTATTTACACATAACAAAGTTACATGTGTAGATGTCCCAAGTCAATTACAAAGTGCATTTGAAAAATGGAGAATAAATCATGGAAGAACAATTCAATTTTTATCGCCAGTCTTCTTCAAATGTGCATCATACATGGTGATAATTGCCTATATCCTGATGCTATCTGGAGTAACAATATTCTTAAGAATCACCTTAGCCCTGACTGTAGCATCTCTTACTGTGGTGATTGATTTGGCGTGAAAAGTTAACCTAGTTTTCAAATTGTTCAGAGTTAACTGATTATCCAGGTTATTGTCCACAGAGGCCATTGAGAATGCTTTCTCCTTAAATTCTTTTCAGAACATACCTTTAAACTCCCGAATCATTTCTTCAGCTGAAATGATTTGGTTATCTTGAGAGGTATGTTTGTAAGGCAACTCCTCCAATTTGTGCAACAGAGTGATATCACTTTGTTCACTAAAATCCTTAGAAGATTTGAGGTCGCTGATCAATTCCTTAAGCACCCGGCTCCTATATATCAATGATTTTTTAGTTTCAATATAAGAGTCTCTATCAGCAATGATGCCGATTGATACTAGAGTACATATTTTTAGCTCCTTCATATCTGTCCATTTTCTAAGATATTTATCTATGCTTTCAACCTCCTGAGAAATGATATTGATAAGATCATCTAGTTCTGTTCTCATTTTCCTCATTTTTCCCATCTTCTCAGATAACTCTATGGACAAGGAAATCCCTTGTACATGCATCTTATCCAAGTAGTCTTCAAGTACTTTCCCCTTGAGATAGCTCCTTTCTACTTTCTGAATCATGGGATCATCTATGGAGATAGCCTCTGGAGTTATCGCTTCTGGAGTAAAAGTGATTCTCCTTATCACTGCAGTTAATTATTCCACCATCATCTTATAATGATCCTTCATTTCTCTCTCCCTATCAAATTTTTGAACCATAATATCTATTGTTGATCACAAATCAGTCTTAGTGCCTTCATGAGTTATCTTCCCTAACTCAATTCGAGAGATAGAGTAAATGCTTATATCAAAAATTTCAAGTGTTTAATCTTGTGGAGGTTTGGCTATTTCCATAAATTTATGACCCTTATCTCCAATCATCTTTGAAAGGATCTTTAGCTTCTTGGGGGTCTTAGCTTTTAACGGCACCATTTTACCAAAGTCAAAGAGATGGCTTATTTTTTCCTTTTGGGTGTAAAATTTGACAACCACGGTGGGAGCGCACAAGTACTTACATTAGGAGCAATCTCCATCATTGGTGCTACTAGAGTCACACTAGCACCAGTGGTTATAACAATGGGTGGAGTATCAGTAAGAGCTACACCTTTTGTTGAATGTTCAAAAGCAGAACTATCTCTGATGTAAAAAGGTGGACATGACAAATTAGGGATTGACTCAGAAGAATAAAGAATACCTCCAGAAGTGCTTTGAGGATTGTTAAAAATAATTTTGGAAGGAGAGGCTGATCCAGAAGAGGGAACACTGATAGGAGAATTAGGTGAAGAAGTTATAATAGGTGTCTTATGTGGGGAAGAGGAGATTCCTATTTCTGGATGCACACCTTCTTGCAGAGATAGAGTTTCCATTTCTTGTTGACCTGTAGCCCTATCACCAGTTTCCATCTATTCTAATGCTATTTCTTTGATGCTTTGCTTCTCAAATTCCATATATGTTGTTTTTGGCTCTTTTTTTGTGACTTTAGATTTCTTCATTACAAAAATGATCCTAGGCTTATGGGGCTTGGAAGGAGAAGGAACATCACTTTTATTCTTTGTTCTATCTTCCACTCTCCTTATTTCTTCTTTAAATTTAGTTTTTGACCCTGTAATGAACTCTTTCAAAGTGGTCCCCTTATTTTCTAGCTAATAATTGGTGTTTTCCAATATTGGTTTGAATCTCATCCTCAAGGAAGTCAACTCTTTCTGAGACCATTGGATCGATGGAAGAGGAACATTAGTGACTTGTTCAACATGATATCTATTATTGATCAGATCTCCATCATCTACTAGATTTGTAGGGATATTAGTGAGCCCCATATATTCTATTTTTTCAAGAGATAATCTTCTATAGTCCATCTTTTTGATGTCTTTTGCTGTCGTCAAATCAATCCAAACGTCTTCAATCATAAGCTCATGGAACTAGGTCTTCCTCCTGATCATGTGCTTCATGCCTCTGTAGTCAAAATTTGGTCAAGGTTACAAGTTGCATTTCACTCTTCATTGCTCTAGATTTTGCAATGGTCAATAGTAAGAACCTGCCAATTTCAATAGGGAACCTAAAACCAAGTTTCTTGAGTTCCATCTGCTTATTGTGTACTATAATAATTTGCCTACACAGCTCCATTAGGACCAATTTGTTTGAGGGGAATATTGGGAGCATATAGGGATAACCTCATAAAAAAGCAACTCGCAGATAATAAAAAGAAGGGAACTACAAGAACATACACCCGAAGTCATTCACAATAGTCTAGGCTTTATTTAACACTCTTTTCTGTTTTAATTACGAATCAAAAAGACACAAAAATACCATGAATAAAGCATCATTTACCCTCCTAAAATGATGGTTAGAACCCTTCAATGTTAGTTTAAGCTAATATTGATCTACTGGGGTTGTTTTCCTATCTCTTTTTGATGTTAGATGTGAGAAGGTTATCATTGATGCTGCAATGTATACTAGGTATAAAGTCATATAGAATTTAGAGGTAGTTGATACCTTTATCAATTACTCATGCAAAGTATTGCTAATTTGTTCTCCCTAGAAAATGACTTGTTTACCCTAAAGAATTATCTTAATAAAGGGATACATCTATTTGTGAAACTGAGAGGAAGAAGGTAAACCTCGTACTCTGCTAAAAAAAGTGATAAAGTCACCAAATTCTTCTATAAAATCACTCCTTGGAAAGTTTCATGGCCATCTAGACAAATTTGCTCTGGGATTTTTGAGCCATCTATTATTGATCACTTTCTTCACTCTTTTAGGATCTTTGTCATATTCCTTTTGTGCTTCAACTAAGTCAAGCTTCAATAATTCAGTAGTGGGAGGGCACATGAACACTTTGTCAATGAACTCAGGGTCTAGTCTAATTACCACATTACCACCAACATCTAACACAACCTTGGTTTCCTTGTTGTAGAATTAAGTGTATTAGAGAATGAACTCTGTGTGGTGAGTGGCTAAGGGAAAAGAGGAGACCAAATAGATATTACTCTTAGTTATCCTCTTTATTTCATGGTTGGGATTGCTTTCTTTTGTTCTTTCTATGAACTCAGCCATATGTACGTGGCTAATCTCTGTATCCCTAATGTCATCGACATTAGAAGCAATTGAGGTGATTGAAAAAACACCTTAGTAGTAGTATTTCATTGTCTTTGACATCTTTGGAGAAACCTCAGTCATCTGGATGAGCCTTTGTCAAAAGTATATTGATGAAGAAGGATCCTAAAGAGAAACTACAACAAGAATCATGATCATGCAATTAAGGGAAATATTAGCAATATAGAAAAATTACACGTTAGATGATCACGGCCATGGAAATGCACTTGAAAGGGCTAAGATGTGAGCAAGTCAGAAAGTGAAAGGGAAGTGGGCTCAAGAAAATGAAAAAATAAAAATTTCCCAGAGTTAGAAAAATTAGAGGGAAAGCATGTAGGGGCGGCAAAATTTATCGCCCTTGCATGTGGGGGAAGGTCTTGTGCATAGGCAAAAAAAGTTGTTGCTTGTGTATGTTGGGCCTGGCAGGTTGTGCATCGGTGGCAATTTTTTCTACCTATGCATAAGTAAGGGAACATCATGTAAGGGTGACAATTTTTGCTGCTAATGCATGAAAAAGTGGGGAACTATGTGAGGGCAGCAATTTTCACTGCCTTTGCATGAAATGAGACAAATTATGTAAGGGTAGCAATTTTCACAGCCATTACACTAGCTAGAGTGACTAAAGTGTAGGTAGATGGGGAAGAGGGTTTTTCCACCTAGATCACCCCTTCAGGGAAAAAAATGGAGGAGGGGGAAAAAAAACACAAGAAAACCTAAACTAGAAGGGAAAAAGGAAACATAACTCTAAATAAAAGAGGAAAAATAAAAAACAAAGCAAAAACCTAAACAAGAAGAGAAAAATGTGAAACCCTACCTAGAAAATTGTAATCCAATGCTTGAATCTGAAGAAATCATGATTCCACTCATTCGCACGATCCAGTGGATGTAGGGAGGAGGAGAGTACAAATTAAAATGAAAGAAATGAAGTGAAAACAAGGTTAAAAGGGTGAAAATCTGCTCTAACCACTTGGTGCATGTGGCCATAAATGCCACGCATGAAAATTGAGATCATGTAGGGGTGGCAAAAATGCCACCTCTACATGTGAGATTGAAGAGGGATGCAGGGGTGGAAAAAATCACCGCTCCTTCATGAAACAGATGAAGAAAATGCAAGGGTGGTGATTTTTGCCACTCCTGTATGAAAGGATGCAAGGGTAGTGAAAATTTCAGCCTTTGAATGGGAACTTGAAAACCACATGCAGTGGTAGCAAAAAGTGCTGCCCTTACATGCAAACTAAGAAAAAACACTAACTCTCTGAAATTTATAAAAAATTTGACATTATGATCACATCAAAATCATAACAATTTTCACATTTTTTGAGAAATCATAATGAGGGAACATCATGAAATTTTCAAGGATGCTAGTTGACCAAACATGAGATCAAGAAAAACTTGCCTCAAAAGATAAACTTAGAGTGAAAAACATGAAACAGATAAGTTTCATAGGATTTGTTCTAAAAACAAGCATAGCTAATTTTGGGAACAACAGCTAGCTCTTGTTTGGGAACTTCCATTGATCAAACCTTGAAACGATTGACAGAAGTAGAAACTAGTCTCTAAGTGCCTTCATCCAAGCCATTGGGCCATAGATTCAAGCTAAGAAAAAAAAAGACATGAAAAACTAAAAAGAAATAAATAAACATGAAACTATACAAATGTACAAGTGAACTCATCTAATACTTCAAGGATTGAAGTGTTTCAGATGTTGCCCACTGTGAGGTAGTGAGAATGGCAATCCATTTTGATACTCCATCAAGAAGCTATTTTCATCACATACCTAACGAATGATAAATGGACCTCTCCACAAAAGATCAAATTTGTCATGCATTTCTTTTCTTTTTCTCCTCTTGTCCCAAAATAAGACTTGATCTCCAATCTAAAAATCATGAATCCTTGCCCTCTTGTCAAAGAGTTTCTTCACCTAATTTTGATGTGTAGTAAGCTAGTCCACCACCATGGTTCATTGCTCATTTAGTTTGATTAGGCACATGATCCTTTTATTAATATAATTTTTGAAAGTGGAATCTTCGATCACCTTTGCCAACTTCAATGTTGGTAGTTCCAAGGTGATGGGTATCTCCGCATTTAAACCATATAGAAGTTTGAATGGTGACATGCCTATTGCCCTATTAGTTGTAATCCTATCTGCCCACAAAACATCGAATAATGCTTTATGCCAAGTTCTCTGATTATCTTCCACTAATTTCTTGATAATAGTAACCAGATTCTTGTTTCTCAATTCTACTTGGCTATTTCCTTGCTAAAAATAGTCAAAAGAGTGGGAGAGGGTAATCTCATAATAAAAGCAAAACTAGGTAATCTCATGAGAAGAGAAATAGGCTGCATTGTCTGTTATAATCTTTATTAGAACCCCAAAGCAGGAGATGATATTTTCCTTGAGAAAATTTTATATCACTTCTGAAGTAGCATGCTTAGTTGGGATAGCTTCCACGCATTTGGTAAAATAGTCAGTCACAGTGAGAACATAGTCATGCCTAGCACTTGAAGATAGGTTGACTGCACCAATGAAATCAATACTTCATTGTTGAAAAGGTTCTTCGATTACCACTGGATTGAGGGGTAATGCGGCCAATTTAGGTTTCCTGATGAACTACTAACACAATTCACAGCTACGCACCTATTTGTAAGCATATTGAAATAGTGTAGGCCAATTGTATCTCACTTGTAAAATTTTATGAGCAGTCACTAGTGCAAAAAAATGTCCTCCACAAGCCAAGTTATGGAAGGACTCTAAATGTTTAATTTGTTGCACCTTATCAACACAATAAAGAAATACCCCATCAAGGCTTCTCTTATATAAACCATTGTCCCACAAGACATAGTTAGCAACCTTTAATTTAACATTAATTTTTTCTTTATAGGATAGATTGGTGGGACACTCACCATAGGTAAGGAAATGAGTAATATCAAAATACCACTCATCAATAGTAGCGACGAAGAAAATTGTGGGCATGTCTTCTACCTTTGTTTCTTCATTTTCTATTTTCTCAGGTATGCTATTGACAATCAATTGGCAGAGCCATTTTCTCCACACAAGTTTGGTAGGTTTGATATCAAGATAAAACTCCTAAATTTTGGCAAACTAATTTCCCCTTTTAGTACCAAACTCCTATTGAGTAAGAATGGACTTCACTATTGCACTAGGCACTAAAACAACAGTATGTGAATTCAGGATATAGAACCTAAAATGCTTTACCACCTTAACCATGGCATAAACATGTTTCTCTATATTTGAATATTTTAACTCATGAGATTTGAGAGGACAACTCATAAATGATTTGAGATATTTTACACCTTCTTTATTTTGCTGAACTGAAATAGCCGAAAATGTATGCTCAGAAGCATAGGTGTATATTACGAAGTCTTTGGTATAATCTAGACAAACCAGAATTGGTGCATGGGAAATCACTTTTTTTATGTCTTCAAATGCTGACTTGATTTCTATAGTCCATCAAAAAGTGGCTTTGCCCTTCATCATGTCAACAATGTGGAGAGTCTTCTCTGCAATTGCCAGAATGAATCTTCATAGAAAATTCACCTTTTTGAAAAAAAAATGAACTGCAGTGTTACTAGCAAGAAGAACAAGATTTTGGATAGATGTGAATTTTATTTATGCCTTCTTGGGATATAATGTGATTGAGAAGTTTACCTTCTGTAACCTTAAAAATTGACTTCTTGAGTTTAATAGAAATGCCATTTTGCCAACAGTGTTGCAACACTTATTGTAGATGATGCAGATGATCAAGACGATGTTTGAAAAAAAAGTCAAGTCATCAAGATATACCATAATAAATTTCCCCATTTCATTTCTGAAGGCAAGATCCATTACTCTTTGGAAGGTAGTTCTAGTATTGATCAAACCAAAAGGCATTCTGTGATATGCAAAATTGCCCCAAGGTGTAGTGAAAGTAGTCTTATGTTGATCTGTTTCATTGACTTTTATTTGATTGGACCCAAAAAAACCATCTAACATTGATAATATTTCTAAACCAGTCACTATTTGAAACACTTGATCCATGATGGGCAAGCGGTAGTTATCTTTTAAATAAATTCAGGTTTCTGAAATTGACACAAATATGAATTTTTCCATTCTTTTCTCTTATAGGAACTATGTTAGCAATCCAAGTGGAAAGATGTATTGGAAAAATAATTCTTATTTTCAGCATTTTTTAGATCTCAGAAAAGATAGTACCTGATATTTTGGGGTTGTATTGCCTTTGTTGCTGCTTGTAAGGTAATGACCCAAATTTAAGAGGAATTTTATGTCAAATTTCCTTAGGCCTGAGAGATTTCAAATCATCATAAGAATATGCCAAAACATCAATGTAATGGTGAAGAAGAGCAATAAGTTTGAGCTTTTCATCAGAAGTGCAACAATTTCCAATGTTGACCATTTTGGGATTTTCTTTCGTACTCAAATTTATTCGATTGCACTCCTTGGAGGAACTTGAATCCACTTCTCACTGCTTGACATATCTGTCCTACTTATCAAATAACTTTTCAAGAGAAACTAGACCTTTTGAAATTTTATTTCCCTTGAGTTGAAGGAACTCTTCACCAGTTTTGGAATTTACTTCGAGAACTGATTCCCATGGTAGAGATTCACTTCCTTCAAAATAAAGATCTTCAAACCTGTCCATCTTTTCCAGAAAGGTAATGATTTGATTGTCATGATTAAACACTTGCCAATGGTTGGAATTATCAGGTACACTTGGTCAAAAGACCAGCTCAATAGTGTACTTGTCCCCTTCGAAGTCTTTATGGAGAACTATGAGGGTTGCAAAGATAGCCAATGAATTTGCATGATCATTGAATTCTCTCAACATAGCAAAAATGTTGAAAGCATCAAAACTTTCAATATAATCCAATACAAGATTGTGATAATGTCACAATCTTTCATTTTTTGTTTGGTATAGATTCCTTACCTGATAAACTACCAGTTCAGCATCTCCCTGGGCATGAAGAACCTTAATACCTTTAGCATGAGTAGCTTTCAATCCAAGCAGCAAAGACTCATACTCGATGTTGTTATTGGTATTATTAAACTACAACTTATATGAATAGAGAAAAATTTCTCCTTGAGAGAAGATCAAAACAATTTCGGCTCTCGAACTGGTAGAAGAGCTACTGCCATCAAATTCTGAAATCCAAACATCATTAGAATCTGATCTTCGTAAATATTTTTCTTCATTAGCAAGGGAAGATTATTCATTGTCTAAACTTTACTTTAACAATTATTCTAATTTTTTATTTGAATTTTTTGGATTTCCACTTAAAGAACTTTTGTCTGATGAACTAAAAACATCTTTAGTGGTCAAAAAATAGTTACCCATTCCCGATGATTGAAATAAAATTTGAGCTTTGAGATTTGATGTTTGGGTGACTATATATGTTGACTCTTTCCTAGGAAGAAATTTTTTCATGACACTTTTAACAGGTATCCTTGCTTCAGACAGATCCATATACAATTTTCCACCTACGTCCTTGCAAAAATTGTGCCCAACTAGAATGCCATAAGAGGCTAGAACATTAGCCACCAAGACTGTCATTTTGATCCTTTTCTCTAGAAAATCCACAAATGCAAATTGGGCATCTTTGATTTGACCTAAGAGTAGGACTTGCTTATTTTCCTTAGAGAAACATCTCCCAAAATTTTTAGTTAATGTAAGACCAAGAGAATTTACTACCTTAGTGGGCATAACGTTATCAGAGGCTCCATAGTCTATTATGTAGTTACTAAACTTATGACCATTTATCAACAGGGAAACATAGAAAGGTTCTATTTTCCTACAGGTGAAAAGAGGAGTAGTGACAAGATAATTCTAGGTGGATTTGTTCTTGGAGGAATCATGAGTCGCCTTTAGAAAATCTTGTTCTATAGGGATAGTTTTATTTTTTACGTATTCGACCAACCTATCAAACTATTCAGGATTGGCTCGTAAGTACTCAATTTTAGTCATTTTAATCCTGGTCTTTATGGCATGATCAATTATATCAAATAATTGAAATGGACTAGAAATAGAGGGAGGAAGCCCATCATCCTGATCTTTATGGGGTGTGGCACTGGTCTGAGAGATAGAAGTAGAAGGTATGGGATGGTTTGAGGTACTTACTTTCTTTTTAGTCACTAGATTTTTTGATTGAAAAGGTAGTGAAGTCCCTCGTTTAGCAATTGAAACTACTAGCTGAGGTTCTTCTCCTACTTTTTCTTTATCAGCTTGTTGAGCTCACTGGTTTTGGGATATGGTAAAAATAGCATATGATCCATCAAACACTTCTCCCTTTCTTCTAACTTCATCTTGATAATTTAGGAAACCAATGTTGGAGTCACCAGCTAATTCTTCTTCTCCTTCTGGAAAGAAATTAGTGTCATATTTTTGGTCCAACTCAGGTTGGAATGAAAAATCATGTTCAGCTTCAAGGTAACCAACTGTTGAGTTGGTTATTGCTGCTTTAATGGCAAGCTTCCCATGTGGGGAAGGCAGGTGATTTGGTTGCCCTTAATTTTTTGTAGTGTTGCCTTGATATGACTGGATGGAAAATGTCCTCTTTGGAATATCCTGATGAGGAGGAGTAGACATACTTTGGGCTATTTGTCTTTCAGGGCTAGCAATTTATTTGCCAATTTTTGCACCACAGGATCTGTGGTACTAGTGGAAGAACTTTCAGCAGATGAGGAAAATTTACTTTTATTAGAATCTTTTCTAATATTACCTGCTAGGATAAGATCATCCTCAACCTTAATAGCCAAATTTTGGATTGCAGAAAGATCAATAGGGCTAGCTCACCTCAACAAAAAACTTACCTCAAGAAGTTGAGAGTTGATGAAAAAACACTTAAGATTCTCCGATGTCAGTTGAGCAATTATAGGAATTCAGTTCCTTAGCTTGTTAAATTTAGCAATAAAGTCTTGCATGGGCTCATGAGGTTCCTTCTTCATTTACATAAGCTGACCCAACAAGGCATGTGCATCTTCAGTGGGTTTTAACCTAGCCTCAAACTTGGCCTTGAGGGTGTTCCAGTTAGTTATTATTTGAGCTTGAAGGTGGTAAAACCAATCCATGGTAGTGCCTTTCAAAGTTTCTACAAATAGTCTCACTACTATATCCTCTTATTCCACACCTATCATGCCACATGTTACGCAAAAAGTAGTGATATGCTCATCTGGATGAACTTTCCCATCACCATAAAATTTGGGAAAATTCTTCCTTGAGCTACGAGGTAGTTCATGTAAAGGTGGGGTCAGATTGAGAGGGCCAAAAGTGTTACTCCAAGGGCCTTGGACTGCCATAATATGTTTATTAAATGGAGAGATAAAAAATATTTGTGAGGTAAGTATAGACAAAATCCTACTAGTACTGAGACTAGAAGCTTCACCTGGTATGAGAGATTTGATGCTAGTAGGAGGGAAACTCCTGGTTTGCTGAAGGTGAGATAGTGGAGGAAAAATCTCAAAATTATTTCATTGCACCAACTCAAATATAAGAACAATAATACCTTAATATCTCTAGCTTTGCATGTACAATGGATATACTAGAGTGTAAAATGAAAAAGGATTGGAAAGGCTTCAATTTGAAGCTTGAGGCCTCAAAGTGCATGTTCATCTCCCCAGCAGAGTCACCAAAAGTTGTTGGGTGAATATTCTATTGTCAAGAAACCTACGGAAAAATGGGTATATCGACCACAGCACAAGGATATTTATATGGCAATAAGTGTAGGTTTACCACTTCATAGTGAGATAAATCTCTCCTCTCATCAAAGGGAGGTTCCCTATAAACTACTTATATATTAATATGAAATGAAAATAGACTCAGGGGTGAGATCACACCATCCATCTCTCCTTTTTTAGAGATGATGTTTACAAGGCAAAAGAAAAATCTTGGTTAATGATTGAAAGCATTTCTTTTCTTTAAGAAATGATATTCAACAAATAGCTGAAACTCTTTTCAGGTAGTAACTAGATCCATGAGAAAATCATGAAATCACAAAGTCATTTGTTTCTCCCCTTACTAATTTATAATGTACGCAACAGTAGAGTGAAGTGCAACTCAAAGTCTCCACCGAAAACTACAATAGAGCATAATATCACAAAGGATAAAAGTAGTTCAAAGCCTTTCTAATATCATTATCACTAGAACATGAAAAAAACAAACTAAAGGTAAATATAGCAGCACAAAGTCTTCATAATTAACTTCAAAATATCTTCAGATAATTTCTACACACTTCACTTTTTTAATCAAATAGATGAGAGATTAATAGGAAAAGGACATAAGAATGATCTCCTAAATAACACAATTTATTCCAACACAAAGTTTGAAAGTAACCTGCTTTCTCATTCATTCAAAAAAATATGATTTACAATCCGATCTCAAAGTCTCAGGAGGCATCTCAATTTTGGCAGAGATTTTGCTCTCAATTATCAAAAGATCCATCCATTAAAAAAGAGGCTCCTTCTATATATATAGGGAGAAGCCTTGAGAATTGAGAAAAAAATTAAATATTATAACCTAGTCAAAGATGAGAGTCTTTGTTGACTTTGGGAATTCTAAAATTTTTACATGTATTTACACATAACAAAAGTACATGTGCAGATGTCCCAACTCAATTACAAAGTGCATTTAAAAAATGGAGAATAAAGCATGGAAGAATAGTTCAATTTTTATCGCCAGTCTTCTTTAGATGAGCATCATACATGGTGATAGTTGGTTGTATCCTGATACTGTCTGGAGTAACAATATTCCTAAGAATCACCTTAGCCCTAACTATAACATCTCTTACTATTGTGATTGATTTGGTGTGACTAGTTAACCTAGTTTTTATATTGACTAGAGTTAGCTGATTATCTAGGATATTGTCCACAGAGGCCATTGAGAATGCTTTCTCCTTGAATTATTTTCAAAACATACCTTTAAACTCCTGAATCATTTCTTCTACTAAAATGAATTGGTTATCTTGAGAGTAAGTTTGCAAGGCAACTCCTCCAATTTATGCAACAGAGTGATATCACTTTGTTCATTGAGATCCTTAGAAGATTTGAGGTCACTAATCAATTCATTAAGCACCTGGCTCCTATATATCAATGGTTCTTTAGTTTCAATATAAGAGACTCTATCATCAATGATGTCAATTAATACTAGAGTATGTATTTTTAGCTCCTTCATATCTACCCATTTTCTAAGATATTTATCTATGCTTTCAACCTCCTGAGAAATGATTTTGATAAGATCATCTAGTTATGTTCTTATTTTCCTCATTTTTCCCATCTTCTCAGACAACTCTATGAAAAAGTAAATCCCCTATACATGCATCTTAGCCAAGTAGTCTTCAAGTACTTTCCCCTTGAGATAGGTCCTTTATGCTTTCTGAATCATGGGATTGTCTATGGAGATAGCCTTTAGAGTTATCATTCTGGAGTGAAATTGATTATGCTTATCACTATAGTTAATTGTTTCATGATCATCTTATAATGATAATTCATTTCTCTTTCACTATCAAATTTTTGAACCATAATATCCATTGCTGATTGCAAATCACTCTTAGCACCTTCATGAGTTATCTTTCCTAACTCAACTTGAGAGATAGAGTAGCTGCTTATATTAAAATTTTCAAGAGTTGCATCTTGTGGAGGTTTGGCTATTTCCATAAATTTGTGCCCCTTATCTCCAATCATCTTTGAAAGGATCTTTGGCTTCTTGGGGGTCATAGCTTCTACCAACACCATTTTATCAAAGTCAAAGTCATCTAGAGAGATGGATTGTTTTTTCCTTTTGGGTGTAAAATTTGACAACCAAAGTGGGAGCATAGAAGTACTTACATTAGGAACAATCTCCATCATTGGTGTTACTAGAGTCACACTAGCACTAGTGGTTGTAACAATGGGTGGAGTATCAGTAAGAGCTGCACCTTCTATTGAATGTTCAAAAGCAGAACTATCTCTGATGTCCAAAGATAGAGATGACAAATTAGGGATTGACCCAGAGGAATGAAGAATACCTCTAGAAGTGCTTTGGGGGTCATCAAAAATAATTTTGGAAGGAGAGGCTGATCCAGAAGAGGGAACACTGATAGGAGAAGTGGGTGAAGAAGTTACAATAGGTGTCTTAGGTAGGGAAGAGGAGATTCCTATTTCTCGATGGACACCTTCTTACAGAGATAGAGTTTCCATTTCCTATTAACTTGTAGGCCTATCACTAGTTTCCATCTATTCTAATGCTAGTTATTTAATGCTTTGCTTCTCAACTTCCATATCTATTGTTTTTGGCTCTTTTTGTGTGACTTTGGATTTTTTTGTTACAAAAATGATCCTAGGCTTATGGAGCCTGGAAGGAGAAGGAACATCACTTTTATTCTTTGTTTTTTTTTCCACTCTCCTTCTTGTTTCTTCTTGAAATTTAGTTTTTGTCCCTGTAATGAACTCTTTCAAATTGATCACCTTATTTGCTAGCCAATAATTTGTGTTTGCCAATATTGGTTCGAATCTCATCCTCAAGGAAGTCAACTCTTTCTGAGACCATTGAATTGGGGGAAGAGGAAAATTAGTGACTTATTCAACATGATAATTATTATTGATCAGATCTCCATCATCTACTAGATTTGCAGGGATATCAATGAGCCCGAGATATTTTATTTGTTTAAGAGATATTATACTATAGTCCATCTTTTTGATGTCTTTTGTTGTCCTCAAATTGATCCAAACATCTTCTATCATAGGATCATGGAATTGGGTCTTCCTCCTGAGCACATCCTTCATGCCTATGTAGTCAAAATTTGGTCTCTTTTTAAAATGCTTCATGGTTACAAGTTGCATTTCAGTCTTCATTGATCTAGCTTTTGCAGCAGTCAATACTGAGAACCTGTCAATTTCAATTGGGAACCTGAAACCAAGTTTCTTGAGTTCCATATGCTTATTGTGTACGACACTAATTTGCCTACATAGCTCCGTCAGGACCAATTTGTCTGAGGGGAATCTTGGGAGCATATAGGGACAACCTTAGAAAAAAGCAACTCGTAGATAATAAAAAGAAGGGAACTATAAGAACATACACCTAAAATCATTCACAATAGTCCAAGCTTCATTTGACACTCTTTTCTATTCTAATTGGGGATAAAAAAGACACAAAAATACCATGAAGAAAGCATCATTTACCCTATGGATAGAACCCTTCAATGTTAGCTGAGGGTAATATTGATATACTGAGGTTGTTTTCCTATCTCCCTCTGATGTTAAACCTAGGAAGGTTCTCATTGATGTTGCAATGTATACCAGGTATGAAGTCATGTAGAATTTAGAGGTAGTGGATACCTCTATCAATTGCTCATGTAAAACATAGCTGATTTGTTCTCCCTAGAAAATGACTTGTTTACCCTGGAGAATTATCTTAACGAAGGGATACATCCATTTGTGAAACTGAGAGGAAGAAGGTAAACTTTGTACTCTACTGAGAAGAGTAATCAAGTCACTAACTTATTCTATAAAATCACTCCTTGGTAAGTTTCATGGCCATTTGGACAAATTTACTCTGGGAGTTTAGAGCCATCTATTATTGATCACTTTCTCCACTCTTTCGAGATCTTTGTCATATTCCTTTTGTGCTTCAACGAAGTGAAGCTTCAACACTTCAGTAGCAAGAGGGCACATGAACACTTTGTTGATGAACTCAGGGTTTAGTCTAATTACCACATTACCACCAACATCTAACACAATCTTGGTATCCTTATTGTAAATTGAGTGCATTGGAGAATGAACTTTGTGTGGTGAGTGGCTACAGGAAAAGAGGAGACTAGATGGATATTACTCTCAATTATTCTCTTCATTTCATGGCTAAGATTTCTTTCTTTGGTTCTTTCTATGAATTCAGCCATATCTACATGCTCGATCTCTGTATCTCTAATGTCATCGACATTAGAAGCAAATTAGGTGACTAGAAAAATACCTTGATACTGGTACTTCATTGTCTTTGACTTCTTTTGAGAAACTTCAGTCTTCTAGATGAGATTTTGTCAAAAGTATATTGATGAAGAAGGATCCTGAAGAGAAACTATAATAATAATCATGATCACACAATTGGGGAAAATATTGGCAATCTAAGGAAATTACACACTAGATGATCATGACCATGGGAATGCACTTGAAAGGGCTAATACATGATCAGGTTAGAAAGTGAAAGGGAAGTGGGCTTAGGAAAATTAAAAAAAAAATTCTCAGAGTTAGGAATATCAGAGGGAAAGCATGCAAGGGCGGCAAAAATTTCCACCCTTGCATGTGGGGGAAGGTCTTGTGCATAAGCGGCAAAAATTACTGCCTATGTATGTTGGGACTGGCAAGTTGTGCATCGGTGGCAATTTTCACTACCTATGCATAAGGAAGGGAACATCGTGTAAGGGAGACAATTTTTGTCACCGATGCATGAAAAAGTGGGTAACTATGTGAGGGCATCAATTTTCACCACCTTTACATGGAATGAGACAAATTTTGTAAGGGTATCAATTTTCACCGCCATTACACTAGCTTGAGTGGTTGACGTGTAAGTAGAAGGGGAAGAGGGTTTTTCCACCTAGATCACCTCCTTAGGGAAAAAAAATGGAGGAGGGGGAAGAAAAACATAAGAAAACCTAGACTAGAAGGGAAAAAGGAAACACAACTCCGAATAAAAGAGGAAAAATAAAAAAAACAAAGAAAAAACCTAAACAAGAAGAGAACAAATGTGAAACCCTACCTAAAAAATTGCAATCCAATGCTTAAATCTGAAGAAATCATGATTCCACTCATTCACACGATCGACTGGATGTAGGGAGGAGGAGAGGACAAATTGAAATGAAAGAAATGAAGTGAAAATAGGCTTAAAAGGGTGAAAATTAGCTCCAACCACTTGGTGCGTGCGACCATAAATTCCATGCGTGAAAACTGAGATCATGTAGGGGTGGCAAAAATCACTGCTTCTGCATGAAATGGATGAAGAAAATGCAAGGGTGGTGATTTCTGCTGCTCCTACATGAAAGGATGCAAGGGTGGTGAAAATTTCCACCTTTGAATGGGAACTTGAAAACCACATGCAGTGGCAGCAAAAATTGCCGCCCTTACATGCAAACTAAGAAAAAAACACTAACTCTTTGAAATTTATAAAAAAATTGACATTCTGATCACATCAAAATCGTAACAATTTTCACATTTTTTGAGAAATAATAATGAGGGAACATCACAAACATTTCAAGGATGCCAATTGAATAAACACGTGATCAATAAAAACTTGCCTCGAAAGATGAACTTAGAGTGAAAAATGTGAAACAAACAAGTTTCGTAGGGGTTGTTTCAAAAATGAGCGTAGCTGATTTTGGGAACAACACAACACAAACATTGTGGATTAGTTGGTTCTTTTGGCCTTGGTTTATAATCAATTATAAACTACCAATTTTTAACACATCTTAGTCTTTTAATGATTGTCTCAGTTAGATAGGTAATGATTGTCTTGATTGGGGTTTTCTAAAGTGGGGAACAAATGGTAATAGTTTGACAATGACTGGTAGTTGGATAATGATAGGGCATTGTGGAGCTTGATTGACTGCACAAGCCAAAGGATGAGGTCCTAAAATAGAAATGGTAGGTCATTTTCAAGTTTGGTTTCTCACATAAGCCAAAGGATGGGTCTTGGTATAGAAATCCTTGGATGCTATGGATCTTGGTGGCTTGCATAATCCAAAGGAGGGTTAACAGTATAGGTGGATGAATGGGTGGTCATGAAAGGGAAATTATCATATGTCAACTAGCTAGAAGAAGCTATCATTCAATATAGTGCTTGGCTTTGTTCCCCAGATTGAGTATTGCAAGGAGGATGTGGATCCATCTCAAAAACCAATTCTTCACCATAAGGGTCTTGGTCAAAGTCAATTTATTTTTCCATTATATCATAACTTTGGATTTTACAAAACTCCATAATAGGTATAGCTAGACATATTCATATTAATAAAAAAATCTTTGTAAGAAGGCCTAAAGTTATACAAACTCTGAAAAACAATGTCCAAAGGATAAATGGTTCAAACTTAGTCTAATTAGGTCTAGGGGAGCTATATCTCCAAAATGGTTTATGTGAAAACTTGGTATAAAATATTCTAATGTCATAGGTCTAACATCAAATGTCTTAAATAAATGTTCAAGTGGATGGATAAAAATTGGCATGCCAAACTCTAGGTACAAAGTGTTACAAATAGGTCTAATCTAGGAAAATAAAAGTTACTAGGTCTTTTGGCTAAATGCAACATCAAAAGGTAGGCTCAAATAAGGGCATGTGCTTGGAATTTTAGCTAAATATGGCGTCAAAATTAAGACTTTAAACAAAGGAATGATATTAAACTTAAAATTTTTGGAACACTTTGGTATAGACCAATTTTATGTTTTAAAATTCACAAACAATGATGAAAAATTGTTTCTTTTAGACAAAAAAATTAAACAAAATTGAATGACATGAAGGTACTAGGCAAAGATCCAAGCAATGGTTTTAAATGTTGGGTAATGAATTAACCTATGTTATGCAACCTAAAAGAGAAAGATCTATGTATCAGCCCTTGTAAGATGAGGCCTAAACAAAAATCAATTAATATTTAAATTTGAAATTGTCAAAGTTAATTAAAAAATCAACTTAGAAAACTAGGCATGTTCAAACAAATAAAAAACTAGAAAAAATGGAATGTCATAATGGTACAAGGATTCAAAAGGCATACATGGAATTATTTTCACAAAATTGCATTGGGTATAAAGCAAATAAGTCTTGAAATAAATTGAGCAGTGTAACAGTGTTATATGTCTCTAAAGATGTGATAATGTTTTATTTCAAAGACTTAAAGGCATAAAAGACTTGACACAATTTGGGAAACATAAAATTACCCACATAAATCAAGAGACACACATAAACAAGTTTGCCAGAAATATTAAGGCAAAGGTGTGTGACAAAATAACCAGCATAATGCCTCCTCAAACAAAGTAGTGACGTATAAACAAACTTGTTTTAATGTGGTTTTAAACAAGAAAAGTTTTTAGACTTAAAACATCAAGCAATAAAATAATACATGATAAAATATAATTAAATATATCATTCTAGATCCTATCAAGGTATGGAAAAGTGGGATTAACTAAAAACTATAAGTTTTTCATGTTTCTAGATGGATCCCATGTGTACCAACTTTCACGTTATGCACACAAGAGAAGAAACACATCAATTGAGTTCATCTCAAATGAATTATTGTGAAAAGGTCTTATCCTTTTCAAAACCACTATATCTATCAATTACTCAGTGTATTGTACTATCTGAAATGATCATACATCCTGAGCTTGATATCATTAATGAAGATGGTTTAACTACTCAAACCGCCATTCCAATAAGTCTCCCCATATTTTTCCAAACACCCCCGCCCCTCCCCCCCCCACCCCCCCACCCACATGAAGAGGGGTTGAGTATGATGCCAAGAGATGAAAATATAGGTAAAATCTTCCCTAAAGAACCCATGGGAGGTAATGAAGTCCCCCTCACAAGCTAAGATTCATGAAATAAAGAGAAATATAATGACTTTAGGGTTACTTTTAGATCACCCAAACCATATGGGTTTTGGGGAGAGCCTAGGAAACTTTCTTTCTATGCCTTTGAACTAAGGTAAAAAACATAATTGAAAGGAGATTTTGATCCCATAATTTCCCTACAGGGGATAGGGGAGAGTATACACAAGCTATCCTTTTTTTCTAAACAATCAATCAACAAACAATTATGAGTGAAGTTTGATTTTCAAACACCAAATTCAAATGTGACATTATTCATTACTACACCCCTTTGCTTAAGTGAAAAAATATAAATATTTTAACAATACCAACATTAGTAAGAAGAACATCTAAGTTTTTTTTAAGCCTAAAATCTAAATGTGTAATATTTAGTCTAAGTTCATTTTACAACACCAACTTGAAATGTTCAAGACTTAGGATGTTCATTTTTAGAGCCCAAAATGAAATGTGTGATTTGATTAAGTTCCTTTTAATGACTAAAATGAAATTTTAGACTAGTATAAACATGTAAATTTGTCTTCAAACCATTCCCTCAACTTGAAAGTGTTAGACAATAAGCCCCTGCTTAGAAGCATTTTTAGTTGTGAGAAAATGAACTTTGAAAAAGAAGGTCTTGGGTTTGTGTTTCCCTTGTGAACCCGAAGGAAAAAATGTTATGCTCAAAAATAATTTTTAAATCAATAAAAAAAAAAAATTAATATTAAACTTATGAAAACATTCAAACAAAAGGTTATAAGGCTAAAAAAATTAAAACTGAACACATAAAACCTAAAAACCTATAGTCAATATTTTAATCATAACTTTTAAAATATATATTAGTTTGTCATGAAATATTTGAAGGTTGTCAACAAATTGAATATGCACCTATATGTTAAAAATCAGATCAAAATAGTCCATAAAAAAAATTAATGAGATCTGTACCAGACGTTTTTAACAAAGAAAATAGAAAACAAAAGTGATAATTACTAAAATGATCATAAATATTAAAATATAAAGATTTTTGTTTTGAAAATTTCAAAGACTATTAATGAAACATTTAATTATAAACTACTGAGTATATATAAATTTAATAATATTTATGGTCCATTTTTTCTCTACCTAAGCAAAAATAAAACATAACTAACAACTAAGAATAAAATGATTTCGTGGGTTGAACGCTCATGAAGAGTCTCGCCAGGCATTGCATTTGTGAACATAGGATGTAAATAAGGGGAGATTAGTATCATTTTAGTATAAGAAATCAATTACAAAAATGCACTAATAACTAACACCTTAAGCCTAGATCAAATCGAGGAGCATAATAACAAAACTATGATGAATACACAACTAAATCATGAAAGACAAATCCTTTTACCTTCCTTGTGTCTCCAAAATGGCTTGTTGAAGTGGCTTGATCAGTTTGTGTTCAAGAGATCTTCATCAATGGGGATTGGTTATCTCCATCTCTTGGCATCATGTTCATAGTTGGCTTTGGCTTTGATATAGCTTGAAATGACTTGGCTCAATATTTGGGCATAATAACACTACATCAAGATAGGCTTGGGGCTATTTGGGTATGATAAATTTGGCTTATGAGATCTTAAAATCATGAGTGTGAGACCTTCCATTTATAGATTTTCAAAATGGGCCAAGATTAACCGTGACAGTCCATCTCGAGATGAAGATGAGTGGCTATAAATTAATCTAATTATATAAATAAAATCCATAAATATCCTCATCATGATTTGTGTGTAAGGGGAATGAATGAGGCACATTTAGGGTCTAAGGATGCCTTCCCAAAAATTGTTGTCATATGATAATGCAAGTATTACAATCAATTTCCAATAATAAAATATTCAATAAGTTCCATGGAATTCTTACTTAACTTCATAACTTTATTTAATTTGCTTACATAAGATTAAACAATTTTACTAAATTTTTGGAAATTGGTGCAAAAATTAATCAAACTGGTCAAAATGTCAAATTATTGGGTTGAAATTTCATTAAAGTTGAATAATAAGATGATGTTAGTTGCATACAAAGCAATAGCCCATTTAGGATGTTGTTGACATAAAATAACGAATGCACATGTCGTGTGATTTTGAATTCGATGAATTTAGTGGTTCAGAGCATATAATTACATTTTTGGCATTTTGGCTTGAAATTATTCAGGAAGAACTAACAATCACATAAAATGAAGTGTTCTGTTGAGGGATACTTTAGCCTAAATCAGTACTTGTCTATGAAAAGTTTGAACCATTTAGCGCATTTTTGTGATTTTATCCAAAATTGTGATGTTTGGTATAAATTGGTCTAAAGCTTGGTTGAAGGTCATTGGTGTCCACTTTTAGGTGTCTATAGAGGAAACATGTAATCATTATCGCGTTCTTTGAAGCACCCAAGTTTATGTTAGACACACCTTGCTAAAAAGTAGATTTTGAATTATATTGTGACTATTTCAACTATAAGATTCATTGAATTTCAATATTATTACTATCAAATAGGGGCATGCAAAATATTAACATAAATTTTCTTTTCTAGTGTTTATAGTAGGGCCCAAAACACATGTTTTTTCATTAAGCACCTAGGTATTATTACCCATCTATGGCTTCGAGAGAAATCATTTTTGTAGGTTGTCTAAGTTGCATTATGAAAAACTAAACATGGTTATTGGAGATTAGGATTAGGCAAACACACATTTCAATTACATTTAGACATGTATATTATTTTTATGGAGATCCATTAATTATTTCAACATTGTCTCGAGTGGAAGTAATACTCTTTGGAGACTTATTTTTTTTTGTTAGATTTTACGGTTAATTCTTTGTCTATTTTGGGAATGCATTTAAAATTAAAAATCCTAAAGACTATCATCATAATTCCCAATAAATTTTTTGGACCTTTGAAAATCCGATGATCACTCTTCTCTAGTTTTGGTGTTGATAAAAACTAAACAATGATATTGCCAGTCTATAGTTTGAAACTCTTAACTAGAGATGATATTATGAAGAAAAGGATAGATTCACTTTAATGAAATATTACATATACATTTCTATTAAAGTGTCTTCATTTTATGTGTATTAAAATTTCAATACAATGATTTTTTTCTCTTCATTTTTTATCTTGATTCTTATGATATCATCTAATATTGATTTGCATCCTCTTCCATACCATTTACATCATTATATTCCATTTACAAGTGAAGGATTACATCTCTTCACTCATAATTACTTTTGGTAACCATTGGTTTACACTTATTTAACTTAATAAACTATCAATTAAAGGATATTTACATATATACAATGGTATATATGCATTTTCATTATGTAAACTATTATATATTCTTCCTTATTGTCATTATGGTATGTTTTTGGCTTTTGCGATATAGTATAATACTCATACAAACTTGATGAATAACCCTTCGAACACTATCCATATAATTTAAACATTTGTCTCATCTTTGAGAAAATTTTGGTGAATAACACTGCCACTTTGGATGTTCCATAACAATTATTATTTTTCATATGTGGTAAAGTATGCTCAATCCCCTAATAAAGTAGTTTTATTTGTAGTATACCTAATTAGTTTTATGGATTTATTTTATTTTCTTATTTCTACAACATTATTCCATTTTTCTCTAGTATCTTTTATGGTTGCCTCATTTTCTTCATCTAAGGAATAATATTCTGTGTTCATGTTGCCATCCCCTTCCACCATTGAATAATATGCTTCCTCCATGATGTTATTCATTAATTTCATAGTGTCATATCCCTCTTCCACAATGCCCTATTTCTCTTATTTTTTAGTTTGTGCTCCTCATTATGTAAATATGTAATTTTCATATACGACGCCGTATTCTTCTCCTCCCATGAAGGTATTTGCTCTCACAGTGTGATTGCTCTATTATATAGCATAATGGTCTTATTTACACTTTTTAGTATGTTATCATTGTTCCATGACATATTTTGATTTATCCATGGTATCACCCATGGTGGTATCATCTTCTTTTTATGTAGATTAATAATTTTTGTTTGTAGTACCGAATACCACTTCATAAAGCAATAATTATATCCTACCACATCATTTATGTATTATGTGGCTTCACCCTCCCTATCTTGTGTTAGTTTTTATACATGTATTAACTTACACGCGTGTCTTTATCCCTTGATAAAATTATGCTTCCATAAATTATCCTAAATTCTTTTGACTCATCTCTTTGCACAAGTCTTAACCTTCTTATTTGGTTAATACTATATGTTTATCTCGATAATTTTTTTAACTCTACACTAAAAATATCATCATGTTAACTTTCATCTTGTTCATTTGAAATGGTACATACATCTTCCACACCCCTTCCTAATGGTAAGTGGACTATTAATCCATTACGTTCCATCATTATCTCTTAATTTGTGGAGTCCAATATCCCAATAAAATCATTAAACCATTCGAACCCCACTATCACTGGGTATGATGAATTATTATGATATGTTTCTATAAATTAAAAATTATTTGCTTTAGTGATACCCAAATAATCAATTTCTACTCCTTTTCAGACCCCTATGGGTTGCTAAAGTGTGCCATTTTCCATTTTTATATCATAATCTATTACATGTAAGGGAAATTTTCATAAGGCCTCCCATTTATCTCATGGTATGAAATTCACATCTACGTTAAGATCAAATAATTTGTGGTGTATTTTATTTTTTCCAAATTTCACATCTAACAAATTATTGATTTTATCGATCTTCTTTCAGTTCTAAGCACATTTTTCCCCTCAATTTTTAGTTTTTCCATATTAACCGTGATATATTTTTGAGTTCTACTACTTCATCTTCCTTGAAATACATGATTTGATCTTTATCCTTTGTCTATTTTACTATACACATTTTATACTTTGTTCTATTGTACATTCATGAATTTTGGTTTTTGGGTAATGCCTATCATTATCTTTCTCATCTGAATCCTCTTCCTCCACTATATTTTTCCCTTATTCACTTTTATTAGCTACCATAACTTTGAGTAAATTTTCCTCTAATTCTCAATTAATTACACATCTTTCTACACTCCTGATTTGCTTTTCAAACTTTCTTTGATATCCTCTATTTTGTCTGATTTAGTTTTTCTCCTCTTTGAACATTATATTCCTTCTTAATAAATTCCACTTTCCATCCTTTTATTTCTCCTTACATTTTATTTATCCTCAATCTATTATTTGTTTATTTTATTTTATTCAATAGATTATTTTATTATTTTATAGTTTCTTCTTTTATTTATTTTACAATTTATTACTTTCTTTATTTTGTGGATTCGTTTATTTAGTTCCATGGTTTACAAGGGGTGATGGTTGGTTCAAGGAGTTCATCTCCTCAAATAATCTCTATTTTCTTCAAATAATCTCTCATTATATTATTTTATACTATCCTAAACCACTCGCATAAGTCCCCCTATTTTGCATATTATTCATCTTTGACATTCGATAACTATAAGATTTTGGATACTCCAAATTTGAGTAAGTTGTTAGGTTGTTAGTCATGTCTATCTATGGTGTGGAAGGATTTTATGGATACTTATCATGTGTTGCGAACCATGATAAATAACTATTATAAATAATGTTTTGATTGCTCAAGTATTTATGAAAGTAAAATGCTCAAACTTCCTTTATGAGAAGTTGAAATTATGTAATTTAATTTTGTACCTGTGTTATATTGATTAAATGATGTTGGATTATTACTCATAAGCTTGTAAATTGGAAAATACATGTGTTAATGTTATGACAATATTCCTATAAAGATACTTGTAATTCTTGATAAGATTGGCTATCGATAATTGATTGAGTGTCCTTAATTTGATTACATTTAATAGCTTCAAATTTGATGTGTGCATCAAGTTTGCATGATCAAGGTAGGGCCAATGAAGAAAAGATACCATTCCAAGCATGGTTATAACAATAAACAACCTTATCCTAGGCCTTTAAAAAACTTATTAAAACCATCATAATTAGTCGATTCGATACAATAACATTCGACACATTTTTCTAACTTAGTGTGTTGTTAAGGAGATTAAATTTTATATTTGGTTGGTGAAACTTATTGTCTCCTAGCCTGAAGGTCTTACAACCTGAGTAGACTAATGCCTAGAATGTATATTGGTTGATTGTTAGATCTTTCCATTGATTTTCTAAGTATTGAATTGAAAATGGAAAGGAGGTAAGACTAAGAAGTAACCATAGAAGCCAACATAGAGACCATGTACCTTAATTATACATCAAAAATAATGTCCCTTAATGAGGCATATTCTAGTGAGTAGTGGGTGATTGGTTGATTCTAGGTCATCTATATATATAAATTGAACTCTCCATTTTGATGACTTTTTGCCAATAAGACTTTTTACCAATAAAAAGAGAAATAAACTAAGTAGGAGAGAAAATATAAGGAAGTGAAGTGAATAGGAAGAGCTAGTTAAGAGAGTTGAGCCTTAGACAAATGGAGGATAACTCGTAGGAGGTCTTGGAGTCTATAGTTGGGCTTCCTATTAACTTGATTTATAGCTTGTTTCCTTTGAATGAAATGATTATGATTCTTTGTTTGATCTCTTGCTTAAAGGAGGATAAGACCACTTGGTGTATTCTACCTATTTTATTGTCTTGCCATGGTTGTACATTGACCAGCATGTAGCTCTTTCCCTAGTTGAGGGACTTAGAGAGGTTATGTTCATGCTTGTTTGACTTGAATGTTTTATCTTCTTACTTAAACATATCCATGTTATTGAGATGCCATGTGATGGTTATATATGGGTAATACTTGCATGGTGTCATATTATCAATCCCTCTTGTGTGGGACATGGTGGTAAATTCCCTGACCTTCTTATGAATGTCATGGTTGTAGATTATTAATCCATCCCATGTGGGTCATGGTGGCATATTGATTAACCCTCCTATAATTATTGTATTAAATCAACTGAGTGAGGTATTCTCTTGTTATCCAATTAAATAACATGCATTGTTTATGCTATGAAAACTTCCATTCTAGTTTATATATTTACGAAAGCTTATCTTCACTTGAATGATCATTTAAATGATTATTTTATTTGTATCTAAGACTAAGAGTCTCCTTGGGTATGAATCTATGAATAAGATTGTGTGTTTTTGCACAATCCTCCCCTTGTGTAAGGTACCCTACATAGATATCCACACTTGATATTAAAATTTATGTAAACATAATCAAAGATAGGAGTCTTGAGCTTGGGGTTGTCTAGAGAAGTAGCTTAATGACGGAAAAGGTTAGGCACTGAACTCTCCTTCAAATGGCCAACAAATGGTGTGGATTAAACATGGATCCTTGGTGAATAAATGATTATTCATCCATTATTTAATTAGGCATGGATTTTTGACTCATGCTTATGTAATAAATGGATGAATCTATTATATTGATAAATGTTAATAGCAACCAGCCTGCTTGTAATATTCTTATGAAAGATAGTCTTTTGTATAATGACACAAGTATGGGTGAAGACTTTTGTTATCTACCTATTAATATCCCTTTTTTTTACTAAGATGTAACTCAATGGGCATACTCTGAATGAAGATCAATGAGAAGGATTCATTATGTAATTAAATTTCCTTAGGCCATATGGCTTTACTAATAAAATGACATGTTTTATTACTTAAATATTTGATATACTCAACCTATTTGAATACACATTGTGTTTATTATTATATATTTCTATGATATAAATTAATGGATCAAGCTTATCTATGTATCAATAGAACTCAAATAAATATCTATAAGATTATTATTGGTAACAATAATATAGCTTGACTGTTTAATATGAATATTGATGTTATTTTGCTAAAGTTCTATCTTGTGAGAGGGATCCTTGATGAAGCATTGAGTAAGCTATCTATGATATGACTTACCTATAACAAGGCAAACCAATAATAAAATAATAATTTTGGTATAGCTTGGATCTACTATTATAATTAATGAGGCTTATAACCTTTAGGGTTGACTAAGGTCACCTTAGTGAAGGATTAATTAAAGAAGAGGGGTCTAAAGACCAATCCTTGACTCTATGTTTTTAAACTTAATAAATCTATTTTTTTTAATATCCTATCTTTAATGGAATGAAGAGGTATATGTTTGAATGATATAAGTGTAATATTCTAATTAATATACCAGTTAGTTTGTAGGAATTGAGAAGTTCCTAAAGAGATGTATTAGCTATATTAAATTTGCCTTGAGATTATCTATTAGTCAAATAAACCAATGAGAATATTTTTTTAAGTGTTGATAGGTCAATTTAGGCTTTGTCACCTTTTTTTGAATTGATCAATGTGATCACCAAAATTTTTAGCTTATTTGAGGCTTTCTGATGAAGGCAAGCTTAACTTTAGATGCATTAAAGGCAAAAATACATTAACAAGCATGTTTAGTTTTGCCTTAGCTTGTTTGCAATAGTCTAAGTAATTTTATTATTTTGCTTCAGATTATACCTTAGTTGATTTTTTAAGTTGACTTCTTCTAGTATTTTCTCCATGCCTTTGACATTTTTGGTTCAAATTTTTAATTGGATGTTGCCCTTACCAATTATTGAGTTCCTAGACAATTATTTGACTTTGGATTTTTTGTTAGCTTTTACCTTAGATAATTTTTATCTTTGTAAAATTTGGTCAAATGATGCCATGTGGAATTATTATATAAGTTCAAAAATTTACCAGCGTGGTTTAATCTCCTAATACCTCTAAGGTCCCAAGGAACTACCAAGTGGTAGCTTTGTAGAACATGAAACCATAGGAGGATTGATCCATTAGGGCTAATCCCCTAATGCCTATAAGGTCCTGAGGCCCCTAAGAGCTACCAAGTGGAAGCATCCTAGAGATCAAAATCTTGAAAGGACTAAGCCATTCAACTTAATCCTGCAATGCTTTTAAAGTCTTGAGAGATCAATGAGATACTAAGTGGTAGTGTCCTAATGCTCATAATCCTTGGAAAATTAGCAATTACAAGGGACCCTAGGTCTTTTAATCATGATAAGTGGCATGGCCATTGCCCTTGGTGGAATAAACTTGAACAAACCTGAAGTAGCCATGTGGTACCTAACTACATTAGTAATGTCTTAGGTTAAATTTGATGGTTGTCTCAAAATATTATAAAATAACCTTGAGTATAGACCAAAGAATGAATCTATGAGCATTAGGGCCAATCATTTTGGGCCTTCAACCTTTTGAATAGTATATTTCATTTGATATTTGAGTTTTAGCAATTACTAGGAATATCATTTATGTATATATGTTCATATGAATTCACATATCTGATAATGTGTAAGTTTTGATTTCTCATGAAATAATTATAGTCACATCTATTTTTGGAGAAAATAATGGCATGACATTTTTGTACTACAGATCAAGATATTAAATTAGGAGCTCTAGATATTTAGATTTAATTTGTGGATTTCTAGTTTCTACATGGAATCTAATGTCTATCATATTGATGTGCAGAATGAGGAGAGGATGTTGACCATGTTAGGATGATGGTATTATTGGTAAGTATGAGCTTCAATATCAATTGGGGTTAAATGGTATAGGACCCTAGCTTCTCTTGGCCATACAACAAAAACAAGATGTCTTGCAAGATAGATTAATGGATAGGATATAATGTGTGTAAGGTCTATCTATTTTTACAAAGTTAATGTATAATAAGGATTGGTCTAAACTTACATTGTCAAGTGTCTTATACAAAATTTATGCATCTACATTTACATACTCTTCTTGAATATAAATGGGGAAACCATATCAGATTATATTTATCCATTTACTTACATTAAATTTTTTTAATATTTTAGGCTAACAAAACTATTTATTATGATAAAGAGTGGAGCCCTGAGAAACACAACGTACCTAGCTTTAGTTACTAATGACTGAGGGCATATAATTAAGAGGAGATTTGGTTGTTTTGAGTCTAAGACATAATATGATTATATTAAAAATAGTTTAGATGGTACCTTTTGTTGGTGTTAATTTTTTTCCCGCATTTTACTTTGAGTTAACACATATATGTGTAGAAAATAATGTTATTGTAGTCTCACATATACATTGGATTTTTATCTAGAGATGCATGTGCACAATTGTTTAATCCATAAAATGTCTTATTTCCTAATTCAATATATATGTGTGCACGTTCACATAGATCTAAGTTTGGATAAATGCATACACATAAAAATGGTCCTTTGATATTTATTAGATATTAGATTTTATTAGTTTAGGTTGTTTGTGTAATCTTAGATTATTGGTTCAAATTAGGCACTATTGGTTACTTTTTGATGATTTTCATGTAACTCATTTCTTCTCTGTCCCCTTTATTTTTATCTCTATTTTCAAGTGCCTTGGACATTGTGTCTATATTGTTATTAACACTACTAGGTTAGTTTGGATTGTTAATTCTGTTCCTATATTTTTTATGACCCATTTTTGTGAGGGTTCACCTATCTTGTGTGGCCCCATAGTTTTCATATTTGTTCATTATTTTTTATTTATTTCACTTATGGGTCTTGATTTTAATTCATTTATCTATAAATACAAAAAAATTGTAGCTCATTTGAAGAAACTAGAGAATCATATATTCTACATCAATTGTTGACATGAATATACTAAACACTTAAAAAAATGAAAATGAAGAAAGATATAAGAGTTAATTGAATCACATAAATGTATGTTAATGATGTATCCTTAGTTAGATGTCTTGGTTAACAAATGTCCTCTACCTTACAGCCCAAAAAGGTACAATAGAAATGCACATAATAATAATATAATTATATTATTTCAAATAAATATTACACAACATTAGACTTATCATCAATAGTAAAACATTGCAATGATTTTAAAAATGCTGACAAGCATAGTTTGAAAGATTAAAAGTATTATGACAACACAACAATGTGGCTCTAAACAACTCAACTCCACTAGTCATTCTCAAATCTATACTCAAAAATCCTCTCAACTTCACATAGACTATTTTATCAAATAAAGAATTGAGTCCCTTTCAAATGAATAATATGTGTTAATAAAGATTGAAAAATCACCCATTTATATTAATTTTTATAGAATCCCCACTCATGTAAGAAATATTAAATGATCTTGACACATCGAGATGTACTACAATCATTAAATTAGCACAATTCCTAATGTTAATACATACAAACAAAAATGCATTGCATTATCAATGTACCATAACACATCATATACCCATTTACATATTCACAATGTCATTGCAAGTCTCATCACAAATGTATTACTACTTATCCATTCAAGGTGTCCAAATGAATAACATTAAACTCAAATAATTACATAATAGATATAGTAAGAACCAAGATCCAAAATTAAGTATGATGAAGATGTGTAGAAAATTGAAGTTGTATGCTTAACATAGGTTACCTCCATGCTAGTGTAGTGAGATGTGGTGGAAAAAAAACTTCACCAAGGGCCTCTAAGATTCATCCAAACAAAATTAAGGAAATTAAATAAAACAAGTGCAATGACTTAAAAAATAAACTTGATTCTTGTAAATATACTATAATTGATCGAAATAATATAAAACTTCATCTTAATTTATTATTAATTAAATAATAATGTTTTTTACTGATGCAATATTATGTGTGGACCTAAATACCCTTGCATCATATACCCTAGGTAATAAAATGTGTGAGCATGGTGCTCACACACTTAGAATAAATGGGAATCTCACTTTTTAAAACCCATCCAAAGGTCATGGCACACATTTTCACCATGCAAGATGACTATCACCTTCTAGTTCACTTGGTCGATAAACTGGGTCAAAAAATGACTTCCTCCTCCAGAATCCTTTCATCTCACCATTGTACCAACTCCCACTCCCTCTAGGTTAGTCTTCTTTATTTGTGTTGTAAATTCCACTCTTCCACTCCTCTATCTTGAAATTACCCACTAAAATGATCATACATTTATGGTTTACACTCTCATTCATTTTCCTCTGTGTAGTGCTATTATGATTCTTTGTAAACTCTATCTCATCCAAATGTTCTTTGATAAAGTGCATAACCAAATGAATTTGGTGTGCATCCTCAATATTATTCCTGTTCATTATATTTATGATATGGACTCATTTATCCTTCCTCAATAGCATTATATTTTATGTTCCATAATATAATATCTCATATTCATACATAGATAACCTGCCCAAAAAAAATGGCATGCACCCATCTCTAGAACATTGCACAAAACCTTGTTTGTATAGCTACCAATCATCATCTGAACTTCACATTGTTAATTCACAATGTTTTCTTGAGTCTATATCAAACACAACATTATGTAGAGTCTTGGATTCATATTTTATACCAATCTCAACTTCTTCACCATTTCTAGGGATACAATATTATCCATGCTTACACTATCTACCATATCTATGAAATATTTACCTCTTGTATTTGACTTGGTCCAAAAAATATGTATCTATTTCCTCACATCTTTGCTCTTTCCTATGACCTTAAAGGCTCTCCTCACTGCTAGTAAACTTTATCCTTGCTCTAGTTTATGTATATGATGTACATGCATCTCTTTAATTTGTGTGCATATTTTTAATACTTACAAACCAACAATGCCTCTCTTTCCACTTTAAAAATGTGCATGAGAGTAATCAAATGCATGGTGTCCTACCTCCCAAAATTGAAAATAGTTTATTTTGAATCTTCCACCTCTACATCCTCATTGTCCACCTTAACTATAAAACAATCATCATCTTACTTGTGATTTTTGTGTTTTCATTTCTCTTCTTTGGTTGATTTTTAATTGTTAACATCTACCTTTGTTTTGAATTTTTTTGTAATTTTTATGTGTGCTAACTTATCTTCTACTTCAAAAATAATGATATGATTCTTCCACTATCTATAATATCACTATGTTGATCTCATCTTGGATGACTCATCACAATTCATTAATGTACCACAATACCTCATCTTCATCCACCTCATTATGACCAACACATATAGTGGTCTTATATAAGATTCCTCTCTATAATATTTCACACTTAGCTCATTTTGTAATAGGTTCTGCAACTTCTTCAATAGATCCAATTGATGGTCTCTAGGTAGAAACTTGCCTTGTAATTTGGTAACCATCCTTTCCTGATACATGATTTTCTATTTAACCTTATGATTTATCTCAAGTTAAACCTCCTTCAACCCTAGAGCTACATGCCCCTTCAAAAAAACTATGTGACATTTATCTTACACTCATATTTTATTTCATAAAATTTAATGTATTCTTACATCTTTGTTAACCAACCTATCAACTCTCACATGGTCAATGTTTCATTAAAATAAGAAATATTCATTTGTGTTCCTATTCAAATATCAGATATGGATTTAATAAGCCTATATTTTTCCTCACTCAAACACTCATGTGTTGGATCTTCTTATTCATCCTCATCCACTATTCAACCATCGCATGAATGGCATCATTCATCAGTAATAAAACTCTTTTTCTATCTTCCTCTATTGTAGTAATCCTTTTCTACATAACTCAAAACATTATTGTGATCTCATCCAACCTTTCATTCATATTTTCAACTACTATGTCCTCTTTCACTACTTTTCTTGATGGTATCTTGTATTTTAATAAACTTCAAATCTATTGTTGTGGCACACACTCCTCTATTCTTTATCCACCATCACAAAAAACTATGAACATTGACCTCAATACGTCAATCCTAGAGTTGTTTCTTTATCCTGATACCAAATTATGTGGCCATGGTTAGAGGTCTCAGTTAACAAATGTATTTTACCAGAAAATACAAAAATGTACAATGAAAATTAACACAATAATAAAATTATTTATTTCTTCAATGATAAAACCTTACAATGATCAAACATAAAATCATAAACACAACCTATAGGCTTACAAACATAAGGTTAACATCACATTATGGTTCAAAATGACTCAACTCCACTAGTCCTTCTCAAATCTATGTTTAAAAATGCTTGGAGTGATGTTTGTGATTATAGTTAGACTCATTTCTCTAATATAGAATCAAATCCTTTTCAAATGCGCGCGCGCGTGCGCGCGCGCACACACACACACACACACACATACACACACCAAAAAAAAAAAATCCACTTATTTACAACAATTCATTTCAATAACCCACCATGGATAAAAATATTAAACTCTCCTGACATATTAGGATGCACTATAATCATTAAAATCACATAGGTCTAAATCGCAATACATCCCAAAATAAGGCATCTTATAATTTGTGTACCATAACATATCATAGACCCCTTTACCTATCCTCAAAGTCACAACAATCCTTATCCCAATTGTGTTACCAGTATTCCACGCAAGGTACCAAATGGCTAGAATTCTCAAAGAAGTGAAAAACAAAGATCTTAACATATAAAATTCAAAATTGAGGTTATTAAAGTTGCACAAAAAATAAATCCATGTGCTCAACATAGGTTAATGCCATGGTAGTGCAATCAGATGGGGTGAAAAACAACTTCACCAAGAGCCCCTAAAAATAGATACATCCAAATATGACTATGGAAAATAAATAGAACTTATAGCATAATTCAAATAAGAAACTCAATGTTTGTAAATATATTGCAGACTATTAGATCATTACAAGATTTCATTGTAATTCATTATGAACTAAATACTCAAGATTTTGGTTGATGCAAGATCACGTGTGGGCCCAGATGCTCCTCCATCAATTAAACACACACTACACAATAATGAAATTTGCATGTTATTTGAAATATTCCAATTATAAGGTTTGATTTTTTCAACGTTATTATTATCTAAAGACATGAAAAATACTAAGATGCCTTTTCTATTCATTGGTTTAATACAGACATGAAAACACATATTTTTTCTTTCTTTAAGCTTTTAAGTATATTCCATATAACGCTAGTGGAATAAATATGTTTGGTATTTGATCCAAGTAATAACTCACAAAATTAAGTGAGGTTATTTGAAATTAAATTTATGCAAACATTGTTGTCAAGTAAATACGGGAATTTCTTTCATTTATATACATCGTCATTAACACTTTGAACATCATTAAGATTGAAATTAACTATTTTGGGAGGCTTCTCTATTTATCATCAAATTTTTGAGTTGGGTCTTTATCATTTTTATGTATACACTTTTAATATCAAAACTTGAAAAATATCATCAAACATCATAATTCAATAGATAAACCTTTCATAATCATTCTTCTCTGATTTTAAAAATTAATAATTAAAACTTATATTATTTAACCATAAATAAATGTTTATATCACAATTTGATTGTACTTACTACCCCTAGCATAATGCCTTACCAGCCGAGTCCAATGTACCTTTAAAAACAGCATGCCTTAGTGTCTTCAAATGGCTTCTACGACTCAGATCCTCATCGATGTGGTTAGCCTAAAGGAAGGAAAGAAGTATCTACAAGTTTGTAATTATAATAATACATACATAGATACTGGTGGGGAATGATTTGCAATAAAAGATTCCATTACACTTGGTTATTTCAAGAATTAATTTGAGTGGATGAGAATGTAGCCGTTCGATTGTTTGGATGCCAGCTCTTATCCTGCTTTCCGCACGAGGAGTCCACCGAAAAGAAAAAGAGGGACACACAACAGTGGTGAGTTGTTACTGCAGATTTGGTTTGAGGGGCGTATCAAACACTAAACAAGCTTCAATCCCAATGGATACCTTTGATTGCATTCAAACTTTCAATGGTTTCGCAGTCGTCAAATCACATCGTGCTCATTTTGTTAATAGGTAAGTTCATCGGGTTTCGGGAGAACCAACCTGGCCCGCATTCACTTTTCTTCCCCTCAAAAGACGGGATTCAAAGTTCTACGACGTTCACATGTATTTTTTATTGTACATTTCTCCGTTCAAACTACTTTAAATTCACATCTCAGGCTCCTAGGGGCTTTTTATATGAAGCCAACCTTAGTTGTTACGGATATGTAATTTTTCTTATCTCGCTGCTGGGGAGGTTGTGTGCCTCGCCTTCTAGCGAGCTTAACTATCCTTCAAGACAGCTTTATTCCGTATTGTGTGTGTTTTTTCTCTTTTTTCACTTTGAGATTCTCTGAGTTGTGCATAGCCATGGAGGTGGATTCCAGTGTAAATCATGTTGTGGCAAAGAAATTATGGAATATGGTAAGGGTGGCATTTTTCATGCTGAGAAAAGGAGTTGTGTTGAAGAGAAAGATGGTGTTGGACATTCACCTCATAATGAAAAGAGGAAAAGTTCTGGGAAAAACTCTGGGAAGCTTGATGTTCCACCATTTTCATGGGAAGAGCCACCATTATAGCACTGGCTTTGGGGTTAATGAATACGAGTTTTCCTGCAGTAACAGCCCTGCTCCTCTTCCTCTTTCCTTTCATATGGTGAAGAAAAAGCTTCAGTTTTTTCCGTCTATTCCCTGCATTCAACCCCGTGCTGGTGACGATAACGAGTGCCACTCAAATGCTATTGTTGTTTCTCAGTCTGAATTCTTCACAAAGAATAATATGGATCTATCAGATTTGCCTGTTATGGACGAATCCAGTCGAGTACCTCTGTCACCCTTTTGTGGTGGAAACGATTTGAGGCCGTGCGAAGAAGAGCAAGTTGACAGACAAGCGGAAGAGTTCATATCGAGATTCTACCAGCAGATGAAATTGCAACGACAGGTTTCCTTCGTACAATACGATGAAATGCTTGCCAGGGGTAGCGGATAAACATATCTTTAGAACTTTGCGTTTGTCTTTCTTTTTAGCCTTCGTCAAGTCGGTAGGCCAAATACGTCGCAAATGGATGAGTTTCCGTAGTAGAGATTATAGGCGAACCTTTGTTCAATCCCAAGTATATTATTATTCTTTTTACTGTAGAGTTCTTTATGAAGTCTGTATGTTATGAATATAAAAAGTAGTTTTGAAGTAGAAGACGATGAAGTTTTGAAGTCGAGGCCTCTAGTAATAATATTTCAAGAATATGACGACCTGATTTTGATCGTGTTTACCTATTTTCACCTTTATAAATATCAAATATGTTTGTGCATTTACGGATAAGCTAGGCATTATGTTTTATTCATGTTTATACAATCATACTATTGTTTTGATTGTACTTTCTAGATTAACATAACTTAACATTTCAATTGAGAATATTTACTTATCTAAGTTTTCAATTAAATGGTATATTATAGAATAGTTTTTTCATCCTTATAAATAAGTTATTCTACCCCCTTAACTCTCAAAAACATAATATTTAAAAAGAGTTGAACATTTGGTGACCCTGACCACTGAGTCTTTTTATGCCACCATTGTTTGATTTACAGTTTTTCAGCTTCCTAGGGTTTCATAATTTTTTTCTGATCTATTTTGTTGTTTATTTTACAAAAGATAAAATAAATGTTCCCCCATGGCACCATTTGTAATATCAAGCATAACCTATGATCAGGGAGAGGTATGTGTTCATAAAGCCATATATATTGAGCACAAACTATTTAAAATGTTACCAAGTGAACAAAAGTAGGCATGTTTGACCCATTTCATTGAGCAACATGCCCCTCAAGGATTTATTAGTCACCATCTCGATCCGGTTATTCATTGACAACCTATATTAGGTTTTTAAATTTTTACTATTAGCATCCAAAAAGGTAGGTCCTCACATCATGGTGATGGAAAAAATGTTACAAAAATTCTTAATTTTTTGTGGATACACATAGTCCAAATTTTCATTTACATAATCATGTATTTTTTTTAATATTCACAAGGATATCATAACCTCTCTACAAACATCAAATTTTGGGAATATTTCTCCATGCAAAATAATACAATTACTAAAGGTTCCTAAAATTTTGAAATGGAGCACCCATTATTAATAATGTGAACTCCAATCTTCCATCATTTAATTGTGATATTTTTTTCAATATTCACAAGGACATCATGGATTCCTTGAAAACTCCAACAATGTACCCTTACCAAAAGTTCTAACATTTCCTAACAATATGCAACTACCAAATATTCCAAAGTTTTCAAACGAGGCATCATTACCAAATGTTTCGAACGAGTTACCATTACCAAAGATTCTAAAACCTCTACATGATGTACCATTACCAAAAGTTCCAAAGTTTTCAAACAATGTACCATTATTTAAGGTTCTAAGGCCTTCAAAGTTCATACCATTACTAAAATTTGTGAATGTTTATAGTGATGAAAATATCAAACAAATTACATGTAATGATGAAACATCCATTATTCCCATGTTCCAAATAGATGGTGATTTATAACTAATGATTACATCTTTTCAAACTTTAACAATTCTTACTATTTATCTTATGTCTATGATGAGTAGTATAGGAGATCTCCAAAGGAAAGTTTCACCTACCAAAGTACAAATGTCATTTTACAATGCTATTACTAATGATAACATTATCTAAAATCAACCTCTTGAAAAATGTGTATTTGAATATCCCTATCCACAATATAATATCATGTCGATATTTCCTTCATTTCTGGCCATGAATTTCTTCCAAACATATAATTTAATATGTACCTTATTTTGAAAATTGGGATAAAAATGAGACACTATTGCTAGAATCATTTCATATGAGCCTTATACATGAATCTTGTGATTGGTTCTATAGTCTATCAAATGGTTCCTTAACATCATTTAATACATTATAAGATGTTTTCCTCTTGACCTTTAATACACACAATGTGCTAAAATTTACATTTAAACATTTGTAAAATTTTAAACAATATGATAATTACTCTCTTTAGGATTATTCTATTCGATTCAAAAATAAATCATATTTCTTATCATATCAACATTTAGATTTAGAACTACAAATCCTATTTAGTATATGTCTTACTCCTCCAGTAAAGGTAATGGTATTACATAAATATTATAGCTTATTTACCCACATTTACATGGATGTGAATAGATATGTTTATTTCTTACTCAAATATAATCAAGAATTAAATCTATCTCCTACAAAGTACAAATGATTTATGCATGATACATATGATGGGAACAAATCACCAATGAATACAATGAAAAAGCATGTTTCATTTTAAATCTTTATGTGACACCTTTATAAAATATACTCAATACGAGACCAATCTCAAATGCACATACTTCACACCCACTTAAAATTAAACCAAGTGAAATGCATCCTCACTAAAAGGATTTAAAATTCACATCATTTATGGGTGGAGATAACTTTCACCATAACCATATGGATCCTACTAAGAAAGAAACATTTTGTAATGAAAGATGTTTGGCAAAGATTAGTTGTACCATTAAAGACATACATCATAAAGGAAGTTGTAAAAACTAATTGAGATACATAATATTATAAATTGTTTGTCGTCCATGTGTTTTCAAAATGAATGTATGGGTCATTCCCCATATAAGTCAATAGAATTTTACATTGGTACATTATGGATATACCAAATAGAAGCTAATATAGATCAAAATCAACAAGGTATTTCAGTTTCATACAAGGAGAGATTAGTTCACATACCAGAGGATGGTGATGGTAATTATACTAAGAATGTAAGGAGAGAAGAGGAGCATGCCATAAACCTTTTTCAAAAAAATAAAATAAAATAAAATAATAATAATAATAATAATAATAATAATAATAATAATAATAATAATAATAATAATAATAATAATAATAATAAACATGATCCATTAGACGCATATTGACCAAAATAAATCAAATATTCCAAAAATTCAAAAAATTCAAACACTCAATAAAATACAAAAATATTTAGCATTAACACATTTATTAGCTCATTGGAATCTATGTTATTTACTTTATATTAGTAGATAACATATCATTTGTTTTCTATATACATACTTTAGTGTGATACATGCATACACTTGACTAATGACACTCGCACATATAGATATTTGACCTTTCCTTTCTCATGTGGCAGACTACTTTGGGAGAAATTTTTTTTTATCATGATTGATACATGTTATAGTATTTCATCATCACTTTTCCATTTTAATGTTGTGGTTATATACCAATGCTTACACATGACTACACTCATTCTTACATATTTCAAAGTGTGTTTTTCATGCTATGTTACATTGCATTTTTTTGTTAAAAACTATATGTAGGGACTTGTATGATATGATTATGTTGGTTGCTTATACTTGATTTATTCAAATTGCCACTTCCTTGAGTGTATTTATATTTCTTATTATTATCTTGCTTGTGGAAAATTTGAATATATTCCTTCATCATTTCCCCTTGATCCACTATATATTACTTTAGTTTTTTATATGGACATCTAAATATGTTAGTCCTTCAAGTGCATGGTATTTGAATACATCCCTTGTTTTCTGTCTCCTTAGACCCCTCTTGTGAGATATTGAGTACTCTTATGCATGTGTTTGATTTTTTTAATCTTGTATTGTTACTTTATGATGTTTTAATGAAACATATCATGCATCTTAGGGCTTGTTGTGATCACATATTCCTAGCTTCATTGATATATCTACTTAGAAATGTTACTCCTATATGTTACATGATTCACAGACAAATTATATAGTTACATTATCCTTTTGAGGTAAGTTAACTACCATATTACATTTACCTCACTTTAAATGGATACCTTATACAAATTTTAGGAATTTAGAAAGTGTCATTATAGTTTACATGATTCAGATATACACTAGGCTTAGAATCCTATACATATTGCACCAATTTTTTTTTATAGATTTAAGACAAAACTTTTCATATTTATGACATATATTATACAAAGTTATAGAGTAGAGGTTAAATTTTGACAAATAATTCATATACCCATTAGACATGTATATTCCATGTAAGTCACCAAAAGTATAAAAAAATATGTTCAAAGTTACTAAGAAACATTGATATTTTATCAAGAAACACTATTTTCAATATGAAGGGCCACTTGGATCCATTATACATTTGTAGTAGTTAGATACCTTTAGTAGTGTGGTTGATTTTTAACTCCATCAAGGGCTGAACACTACTTTCATTTTGTAGGTTAATTTTGGTATACCATGTAACTTAGATTTAATTATATTGGCATTTGATTTGTGTGATTAAGACTCAATGACCTCAATGGCCATTCCATAACTCACCTTGAAGTTGATTAGGGGAATAATTACCTTCCATGCTCCCTCTTCAAATATCCTAGGTTTAATATTGAACCTCTCTTAATTCTAATGTTTCATAAATAAGCATCTTTTCCATTTCAAAGCACTAAGGGGAAACATGGTTGCATGAACACTTAGTTGTACTTCTTTGCTCTCATTCAATTTAAAAATTTTAATTATGTCAAATTTTAGATTATGTGTAGTGATTTATACTATATAATGCTCTTCGTTATAGGCCATATAATATAAAAACACTCAAAGTGGGCTCGATCAAAGGTAAGGTGTGTAATATACACCCATGTATGAATTTATTTCCTTTAAACTAGTAATTTGATCCTTATGCATCATAATTTTAAGGGGATGTTGGCAAGAGGCTAGGGGGAAAATATAGATATTAAAATCTGATTTAAACAACATCTTAGTCTAATATACTTTGAAAATACCTTTCAGTGCTCTACCCTTTAGTTATAGATCTTCATGTTACCAAAAGGCTCACATTTTCCATCTCATTGTGCTTAATTGTTAATCTTATGGTATGATCGTACAATTTATAATGACCTAGATATCCTTCACTATACACAAATCCTAAAACTTGATATATACACTTCACTATCAGTTTTAGATCCTCTACAACTTTCTAGCCTATTGGAAACTTATGTCGCACATAGGGACAGTTGTGTTGATTCAAAGGTCTAGATTCTTTTTAAGTGTCCATTCCTTAAAATTAATCTAATATGTAAATATTTCAAATCCCATGGGTCGGGCCATTTAATTTATTTAATACTAGTGTGAAATATTTCTAAAATATGTGGTATAAATATAAATTTAAGCCTACAAATTATTCATGTAGTAAATACTAAGAAAACATGTATTCAGACTCAATCAATCAATTAAACAACTGAATTTTACAGCCCTTTTCTTCATATTTTCATATGAATCATAAGAACAGTCATATTACAAGTCTGAAGTACCCAAAAAATAGCCCATCAATACTATCTGTCAAGTTACATTCTATACCATTGCATGCCCTTTAATATAATATATTTCATCCTTTTACACACACAAGCCAACACCTAGGAGAAATTTACTTATATCTAAGGCCTTCCTTGAAGTAATGACTATGTATGTGGTGTTCATTTATAGAGGAGTATTTGAGGTCAGCTCAATATTATGAACCCAATAACCCACTTCTTATAAGGTATGAATATCTAAGGTGAAACACTAGAGTTTAATCCACACACAATCATTAATAACATGTGCATGCAAATAAAATACATTAATAGAAAGGTAAAAAAATAGAAGGCTCCATATGGTTGCTTTGAAATACAATGAATATTTTTACAAGATAGCATCATCGATATTTAAAAAGAATCATTGATGCAAGTGTCCATGGGTCAACACTATTGTCAAAGCCTCCACAAACAATATTTCTAGAATTTGATGACTAGATCTTGATCTTGTCCCTTCCTTTTTCCACACATGTGCTTCTCAAATTTTCATGTGCATTTATACATAATCTAATTATTATCTCTTATTTTGGTTTATGAAATCAAGGTATTGTTTGAGTGCTTTTTTTGTAGACACTCCATTTTAGACCAATGTTTTAGATAAATAAATAGAAGGGGAAAAACATGATTTCAGCCCATTGACCTCATTTATAAGGGTATAGTGAGAGTAAATTTCCTAGTGGATATGCTCCTCTTAGGGTCATCACAAATCAAATAGCTAAAAGAGGCTTCCTATGGTATAACCAAGGTATCCTCAATGTTTGTGATATATTTTGAGGTACATGGGAACTAAAATATGTGTTTAGTGTTTTATAATGACTATTAGTATTGGGGTAAACCACTCACACCATGATGTCTATAAAACATATCCCCATGTATCTCTTCATGACAGTCACTAAGTAGTTTGAAAATTTCTAGAACATGGTTTCTAAAAACAAGTCCAAGCAAAATAAAAAATAAAACAAAGGAAAATCTAAATATTTTTATGCATAGATATAAATTATTTCAACCTAAGGTTGAAAGGAAGATTTTAAGTATTATATTTTATTTTAGGTGACAAGACAATCTATTATGTGTCAGATTATTTTAAGGTTGAAGAGAATTGAATCTTTATGTATCTAATTTATATCCAAGATTGAAGGATGTTTTCTTTTAATGTTAGGAATTTATAGAATTTTGAATGAAATTATAGAACAATAACAAGAAAACAAGGAATGTTCTAGAAATAGTGGGTTCACAAGTATGTTTTATCTATTTTGAATTGAATGAATTAAATTAATAGATCTAAATTATTAAAATTGAAATACATGAATACAAAATAAAATAAATTTAAATACATTATTTATAGGACTTTAAATTTGTTAAAATATTACATAGGTCTACATATATGCAAACCTCCTTAAATAAATATTTATTTTGATTATGTAGGTTTATTGTGACTAAAAACTTCTTGAAAGGATTTATGTACTATGTTATGACCAAAGGCAGGAATAGAGTTTTTGATTGGACAAGTCCACATAAGGTGGAAATGACCACACTTCAGAATTTTATGTTGATTATAGTAGCATCATGGTCAATTATGTTCCTAATTATTTGATTTAGTTTGGTGAGATTGTCTATGAGGGTTGACTATTTAGTTCTCTATGCCAATATGCCACATAGAAGACCTACAAAATAAAAACCCTTATTCATTCAAAATAAATGCAATATATATAAAATGTAAAAGGGTTGGTGAAACAACAATTTTTTTTTTTTAAAGTTGCATATCAAAGTGTACAATGGATGCATAATGGGCCCAAAAATCACTTACTGAGACAAGCGATACACTCTTAGCATACCTACGTATGGACAAACAAAAAATTTAATCTTGACCTCCTAAGTCATCAATGAACATAACAAGGCATGCCATAGAAACAAAGAGAACATTGTACCTAAAGGCAACCAAGAATAATACCCAACCTTCAGAGCACACATAGCAACCCACTAATGAAAGAGAGCATACGGACTAAGCTAAGGCTTTGGAGCATATATCAAAGATATCTTTTATCATAGAATGATTCCAATCAACTCATAAGCATGCTTGCTATAGTTTAAGTATGTGGATGAGGTTACAATCATGCTTTACTAAAACCTTCAGTAGGTAATGATATAATGGCAGTTAATCCTTAAATCATTATAATTGATTATAGATTGGCAAATAGTTAATATAGAAGACCAACAATGGTGGGAAGATAAATAAAATACACGTCAAGTACATGGCAACCCAAATATAGATACATATATATTCCTTAATATTGATTATCTTATCAACTGATGTCTAAGGTAGGAAAGGCATATTAGTCCAATGGATTTACTCACTCATGTTAGCATTTTAGCCAAACCTTTAATCAAGAATTTATTATGCATGATTAAATTTTACAACATTAACCTCTTATTTTCCTTAAGGAATTCCTTAATGAACCAACTCACTTCATAAAATATCTTACTAAGTTATGTGAACATAAAGGAGTAACATGCTCAACCTATGCCTAATATATCTTATTTACCCATACAATGGTTCCAAACGAACCATTTTGGAAGTATACAAGCATTGAGATTTACACACATACTAGTAGCAGTGTCTATTTAGTAATAAAATCCATCCACTTATGAGAAGAAATTAATATTCATAAACCACATAAGAAAGAGATATCCACAACCACATTTTCAACCACTTTAGTATATAAGCATATAAGTAAGGAAAGGCATCAAATAGCATTCCTTTTATTACACATTGCAAGGGGTCTAAAAATTGGCTTGTCTAACCTTAA